>BDMB01000077.1:0-273935 GCA_016859785.1 Macrotyloma uniflorum | reverse complement strand
CACAAAATGTACTTCTAATTACTTCTCCATCCTCCTTAAGTAACATAGTCTTCTTAGTGGGACATTGAGAAGCTATGTGACCTCTTCCCAAACATTTGAAGCACTTAATCTCACTACTCCTTGTTTTCTTAAGTGCCTCATCAGACTTATTTTGAGTTCTGTGAGCTATAACATTGGGATTGCTTGTTGATGATCCTCCCTCTTCCTTATTTTTGTCCTTCCAACTATGAGAGTGAAAATTAGATGAACTCCTCCTCATGGCACCCTTTCTCTTCAATTGTTGTTCCACCTTGGAAGCTTGATGTACTAAGTCCTCCAACTCCACATAATTTTGCAGCTCCACAACATCCCTTATATCACTATTTAGCCCATGTAGGAATCGAGCCATAGTAGCCTCTCGCTCCTCCATAACATTAGCCCTAATCATGGAAACCTCCATCTCTTTGTAATATTCATCAACACTTCTGCTACCTTGTGTGAATCTTTGGAGCTTGTTGTGAAGATCTCTTTGATAATGAGAAGGAACAAATCTTCTTCTCATTAGCCTCTTCATTTCTTCCCAACTTTCCACCAAGGGTTCTTCATATCTCACCCTCTCCCTTTGTAATTGGTTCCACCAAATGAGAGCATAGTCAGTGAATTCCATGGCTGCCACCTTCATCTTTTTATCTTCTGTGTAATTATGGCATGCAAATAGTTGCTTAATTTTCATTTCCCACTCCAAATATGCTTCTGGATCACTCTTTCCTTTAAAAGGGGGCATGTTCAACTTTACTCCTTCAATTCTGTCCTCTCTAGCATCACCCTCATTATTTCTCCTCCTTCTACCTCTACCATCATCGCCATTTCCTTGATTTTCTAGTTGTTCAATTCTCCCATACAGCTCCTCAGTATGCTCTGTCAACATTCTTTGCATTCGGGCTGTAATGGCATCAATCAGCAAACTATTGTCTCCCCCTGGAGGAGGGGAACCACCACCACCTGTACCTGCCATATTTTATGTAAAAAAAAAGGACCAAACACAATGAAGTAATAGGACCTCACCACTCTTCTCACGTGTTTCTACTCAAAGATGTACTACTCGTGTATCGTGCTCTCTTTTATGGCTTTTTCTCTAATGTTTCACTCTTGCCTTTTACCACTCTTTCTCCCACTTAGAGTTCTTACTTGAATCAAACAATCTATCACCAAGAATCACTTTAAGGGTCGATAGGGCTTAAACAAAATTTAGCACCAGCAAAACAAAGAAGTAGTAAAGAACAATTTTACTACTAACAAAATCAACAAGACAAACACAATTTTACGGAAAGAGAAAAAAAAATGATTATAGAAGACACTTAGGAATTTTAACAAACAAGTGGGGGGCACTGAATTTAGAATACAGTTGTTGTACCCTTTTTTTTTTTTTTGAAGCTTTGAAGTTGTAGCAACTGAAAATGAAACTAAACAAAAATTCCCAATAAAACAAGCATATATTTAACACTCAACAGCAACTTAGCCCAAATCACATGGATTGAAAGGATTAAAGTTATTGAACAATGATGAACATGGAATGAACCCTAACCTTGCTCTGATACCAAATGATGTGAACCGGACCACGAATTCAACCAGAAACGTAAGGTTAAATTAGTTTCGTATCTCAGCCTAATCAACTCCGAAATCGACGATTCCAAAACGAGAGGAAAGATGACTTTCTGAACATCAATTTAGACATATAAATCACTGAAAAAGGATTAGTAAAATATGAGATATGGATATAAGATAATTTGGACGGAATCAGAAAATTAGCAATGTGGAAGTATGAAACAAAGGAACAGAAAAATGGGTGAGGAAGAGGATAGGCGCCACAAACAATTGACGTTTGATAAGCACTAAGGATCGCCACAAGAATTTTAGCGAATTCTTGATAAGATCAATGGTTCAAGGAAGAACCCTAGCAGAGAAAATCTCACACTTCAGAAAAGTTCACATCCAAATCTGTCTCTTCATTCACATCAAACTGACTTATACAAAGTAGTTCTCACGTACTAAAGAAAACAAGTAAAAGATAAATAAATTATCAACATTACAAGCATAATTAAAATGCCTTGATGGTTAATTGAGTCCTAAAGAAGCTTGGGTTTTTGGTCTCAAAACTAGCCAAAGGCACTTTATTATAACTATTATTATTTTATCTAAGTCACTATTGGCCTTCAATGATTAATACATTTTGAATTGTTTTGGTCTCTAAGTCCTTCTCCTTAGGTGTAGCTTCAAGGATTGTTGCCACCACTTACTCTACCTTCTTTGTCCTAGCTCTAGTCATAGGCCCTCCAATTAATTGTGTTGAACCTTGATCAACTTCAATGTCCTCATCAACTACTATATGCATTAATAACAGATTGCGTTTATGTACTCTACACCCTTCGTCTTCTTTCATCTCTTTCTTTTCTGTCCCCATTATTTTTTATTGTTCACCATAAAACTATCACGTTCGTCGAATACAACATAGTATAATCTAGTTTATTCAACACATACTTCAACCACAATCCATCATTTCACTCAATATCCTATTTCTACACATAAAATCAATTCATTAAATTCTAAAGATATAATAAAAATCTTAATTAACTTCCTTTACTTCTAATGTAAGATTTTTCTTAATTTAAGATGGACCAAGATACTCTATCTTATTTATAAAATTATCTCTATTACTATAAAGGTAGACTATTTAATTACTCCAATTGAATATAAAATTTAGAATTCTAAATAATTTGAGTAAATTATTCTAAAAATTAGAACTTATTTAAAATAAAATTCTAATTGGTATACCTCACCAGCTTCCTCGCGCTATTATCATATATTCAAATAGATAAAATTTTTAAAAGAGAATTGAAAGAGTTTGGAAAGAGTTTGGAAGAAATTTTATGAATTTTATAAAAATTTATGAAAACAAGATTTTTTTTTTATCGTATATATATATACCTTTCTACTCTTCTAAAACAGAATTAATTTAAGATTCATCTAATAATATTTGACATGAAGCTTTCAACTTGACTGTGAAATTGTTATCATATATAAGATAAATACTTTTTAGTGATATGAAATAAGGTAATTACACCAAAAAATTATAAAACCAAAAAATATAAAATAAGCCAATTACACCAAAAAAATAAAATCTAGTATCAAAAGGATTTCTTCTGCCAAATATTATTGCCTTCATATAAACAAGCTAACTTCACAAACCTTACTCTATGAGATATTTTAATTAGTATATGATTCTCAGCCTAAAATATCTTAATTAAAAAAAATATATGCTACACCAACCTCAAATGCTTTAGATCCATATTGTTACCTTAGGGTGTCGTAATCCTTTGTTCATACTTTTATAGAGGAGGACAAGAAAATGAATCTCCTTTAAAAATGATTTAGAAAAGCATTAAACCTTTTGTCCATCATCGACGGAGGCCAGAGAATGGTGTTACAACACAACTTTATCCAATGATATTTGGTAGGGTAAACCAGGTGTCATCTCAGAAAATTTAACGTCACATCAAAGTAAAAAGTGCAATCAGAAACGATTAAGAACATCAAGATATTTGACTTATTTACGAACATCGTTATGGTACTAGAAGGAAATTAGTTTGTTTTAGAATGCATAAAAAGGGAGGCAAAAATGCCTTTAATTACTACAGCAGAATCATTACAACCTATCATAAATCTATATCTATCAATTGGGAGCAAGACATCATGCTTATCAATGAGAATTCAACTGCAAATAGTAACACTTTCACCTTCCATGTGCCATGAACTATGCTTCAGATTTCATAGCCTGTGTAGGATTCATTATAGGGATCCCATTTCCTAATCATAAATTTTCATCGCCTAACTTATTGTCGCAATCGTATCGAGTGCCCATGATGAATCTGACAAATAATTATAAATTACAATATTCAAATAAACATGATGAATAATATATGCATATTTCTTTTTTATTTATATACAGGTTAACGCATTATATTTATATTTAGGGTACATTCTTGAATATATATTTAAGGTACATAGTTGAAAATATAAAGAAACTGTCTAATAAAATTAAGTAGGAAAAAAAATAATATTTTGTTAATTATATTATATAATCCGAGCGTAAATATAAATGTACTCAACAATTAAAATATATCACACAAGTATCTCGAAAAAAAATTAAATATATGTAAAATATTTTTGAATAAATATCAATTAAATAATTTTAAAGTTTTCATTTTTTTTAAATCATTTCCAATTCTTGCAGTCTAAAATAATGGTTTTAGTTCTTATATTTTATATAATTGGGTCAATTCCGTTTCTTTATAGAATTTAAGATACTTAAATGACAAGCAGATTTTGTTGATTATATAAAAATAATGAATATATAGAAAGGAATATTAATTTTAAACAAACATGTAGAGTCCTATGGACACATTTTACCTTGTAAAAATTAACAATGTTACAAATAGTTATGTTGTCATAATAAGTTAAAAAAATATCATTCCAGTTATGAAGAAACTGGATATGGTGTTGACCATTTATTAATTTTAATATATAAAATATCAAATATTGAAACAAACATTAAATGGTGAAATTGGCAAACTACACACTCCTTTTCCGTATTTTTTTTTTCTTGACATATTTCAAAGATATTATGATATAACGTGCTTCCAAGATGAATATATTAACTTCAAAATTCCAAAGTCTTTGTTTAAGTTAAGTCAACCATATTACAAACACAATATTTTACATTTTACATGTATATATCAACTATGCTAAATTACCATCCAAGAAATACTCAACAAAATAATAAATAAATAAATAAATAAAATTGTGACACTTGGCATCATAAGTGTGGTTTTCTTTAATCATTGACGAAAGATAATCCAACATTTGATTTTCTAATGAGACTTGATATCATTGCAAAAACATCACCGACGTCCCTATAATTAAATTGTATAAATTTTACTATTTGAAGTACAATATTTTATTTGATCCTTTCCATTCTCTCTAAACCTTTTTATATAATTTTCCTATACCGTATTCAGAAAAGTACACTATATACTTTCCTATCTATTAACAAAGTCTAAGCCAAAACAAAAATTTGATGATGAGAAAATGTAACAAGTTTCTTGCAGTGATTCCTCTTCTTCTTCACATCCTATGTTTACGATCACAAGGGAACGATGTATTTTCTCGTCAACCTTCTCGCCAAATAATCTTCACACCCCACAAACGCTCAGATTCTGATCCTCAACAGGTTCATATTCTAAATCAATCACGCACATTTAATCACATGTACATTAATTCATGGTTTTTCATATGTTATTTAAGGTGCATATTTCATTGGTGGGGAAAGATCGTATGAGGGTGTCACGGATAACCGACGATAAGCACTCGGAATCAATGGTGGAGTATGGAACAAAGAAAGGAGAATATAGCACAAATGCAACTGGGGAACATACTTGGTACCATTATTTATCATACAAATCAGGCAAGATCCACAATGTCGTAATTGGGCCTCTTCGGCCCAATACAATTTACTACTACAGATGCGGAAGATCCGGGCCTGAGTTTTCCTTCAAGACACCTCCATCAGAGTTGCCTATTGAATTTGTTGTCGTCGGTGAGTGGTGGTTTAGTTTCTTCACCTTCACAATTTGCATGTATGATGAAATTTGAAACTTGATATAAGGGAAATATTTGTTGTATGATACGTGACTTATACTCTTTTCATTGTTTCATTATATAGGGGACTTAGGACAAACGGAATGGATAGTGTCAACGCTAAAACACATTGATAGCAAAGACTATGATGTTTTTCTATTACCCGGAGATTTATCGTATGCTAATTCCCAACAACCTTTATGGGACTCATTTGGTCGTTTGGTTGAAGAATGTGCTAGTCATAGACCATGGATGGTTACGCATGGGAACCATGAAATCGAGAGTAACCCGATCACCGACAAAGATGGTTTCAAGGCCTTCAATGCTCGTTGGCCGATGCCATTTAAGGAAAGTGGGTCGACCTCAAACCTCTACTACTCGTTTGAGGTTGCTAGGACACACGTGATCATGTTGGGTTCTTACACGAATTTTGATGCACACTCCCACCAATACAAGTGGCTTAAATCTGACCTGGCCAAGATTGATAGGAAGAGGACCCCTTGGGTTATTGCCTTGTTGCATGCACCTTGGTATAATACGAACGAGGCACATCAACATGAAAGTGAAGACATGAGAAAAACCATGGAAAAGTTGCTCTATAAGGCTCGTATTGACTTGATCTTTTCTGGCCATGTCCATGCCTACGAACGCTTTGTATGTCAGAATTTTATTATGCTGCGTCTTTTTTCTTCTTTTCCCTTTTTCTCATATTCATTTGGATTAATTACAGACTCGAATTTATGACAATAAAGCTGATTCATGTGGTCCTATGTACGTGACAATTGGTGATGGAGGAAACCGCGAGGGACTTGCATTAAGGTAAAACATATATACATTATTAATATGTGAATTTGTAGCAAAAGAAATTGTTAGTGGGAGAGAAAATGAAGATCTGTGACCTAAGTGAGTAAGAATTTTATGGTGTTGATTGTTGAAATAGGTTTAAGAAGTCTGGAAACCCACTGTCGTTGTATCGAGAGCCGAGCTTTGGTCATGGAAGGTTGAAAATAGAGAATGAAACACATGCATACTGGTCATGGCACCGCAACAATGACAGTAGTGCAGTTGTAGCGGATGGTGTTTGGATTGAGAGTTTAAGCAACATCAAAGCATGTTGGAATGCACATGAAGAGTTTTGAAATCTCAACTTGCAGGAATATTAATTAGTTCTTACATGCTAAATACTTCACTTTAAATTCAAAAACTCATCTTCTTTTCATGTAGATATTAATCAACACTATTTTTTTTTCTCTATATTATTAGAGCAATTTTTTCTTTTTTTAAAAATTCAAATTATTGTCAGAATGCTTTGTTTAAAAAACTTTTAGTTGAAAAGGTTTTGAAAATAAAATGAGAAAAAACAAGATAAAGAATTTTTATACTGACTATCTCTCACCGTCCATTACGTCTAATTTTTTACAAATGAAAATTTTTATCATCATAAGAGTAAATTAGAAGATTTTTTCATATAAGAATTTTGAATTGAAAATATGTCTAATGAGAGTGTGTCACTCTTCTTGTTTTCCTCAAATTGAAAGGATTTGTCTCTTTTGTGAGTTTAACATGTTTTTTATTTTTAGTACACAAGTTCTCACACCTTTCACTTTGTGAGCCAGATACTAAAAATAAAGTTTTCTCTTTGTGTATATTATGTGTTTTTTTATTTATTGGGGAAAGAAAAATGAGAAAATAAAAAAAAAGGGGGAAAATTTGTAAAAAATAAGTATGATTAAAGTTGTTTTTTCAAAACATTCCATAACATTACTATAGATCAAAACATTTAGTTCATATATAGAGGATAAATTAAATGATATATAATATTGTTGAAATATATCAAATGAAGTACTTCTTCTGGTTTAGATGAAATCATTATCTAATCAAATCAATCTATCATATGATCATTAAAATAATTTTTTTAATTGTTAAACATTAAAAATTAAGGTGTTAATTCTTTTTAATTTAATGCACATGAATTTAATAACTCTACGTTAAAAAAATTACTTCAAAACTAAGATTTTTAAAGTAATTGTTTAATATTTCAATTTTGTGAAAAAAATTTTATTCCAATAATATATCAATCAATTTTTGCTTTAAAAATATTCAACAATCTACTTATACAAAACGAACTCCTTTCTACATATTAATATATGTTTGAAAAATTTTTCTATAAATATGTGAAAGAAAAAAAAAAGTTTTCTCATAAATTAAAATTAATTTAATTATAAAATAATTTGTAAAAATTATTTTCTATTAATTTCTCTAATATCTGATTTTTAAATAGTGAATATAAATTAATTTTAGCTTTTATAAAAGTTAATTTTGCTTTAATTTTTTTCTTTAATAAATATTGATTAAAAAGTTTCATCAGAATATTTTATAGGTATTGTTCCCTTCCTTAGTAATATTCTACCTAGTGATTGCATAATATAAAAGCTAACTTGTGCGTATGATAGAGTATATCTTGAATTTAATAACAATTCATGATATTATAATAATATGGTAAAGCAAGCTAAGTAAGAGCTACTTGTTTATTTTCTCATGATGATATTCTATAAATCATCTTGGTCTTTA
Organism: Macrotyloma uniflorum; assembly: GCA_016859785.1. NCBI lineage: Eukaryota > Viridiplantae > Streptophyta > Magnoliopsida > Fabales > Fabaceae > Macrotyloma > Macrotyloma uniflorum. The sequence goes on along the minus strand of BDMB01000077.1, from coordinate 265,691 downwards.
CCTTTTAACAAACTTATTTTATAAGATTATAAAAAATTATAAAAAAATTAAATAAGAGAAAGACAATTTAAAATTATAATATATTCAAATATATTTTAAAGATTGAAAAATAATTTTTACAATGTTATAATAATTAAAATGGTATTTAATTTTTATTAACATTTATGAAAATATAGTATTTAATATTATTCTTTTCAATGTGTTGTTTTTAACTTTTAAAATTTATTTTATTTTTCGAAACTTTTATTCAGGTAAAATTTCCATGAAAATATCAGTAAATTATTATTGAATTTGTAAATAATTAATTTCAATTAATTTTAAAAAATAAAATATGTTTAATGATTATATATTTTATTTTTTTTATAATATATTAAAATTTTACTCATAACAATAATAAATTTATTATCACAATTAATAATTATAATATCTTATTTTTTATTAAAATTTTAAATTATTCTCTTCAATCAAATTATTTAAATTATTTAGATTGATATTCTCTTTAAATATATTTAGTCTTTATAAAAGATTAAGATATAACATTTTACTTATTTTATATATTATAAAAATATACGTAAAGTTAGGTGAAAAAACATATTTAAAAATTTTTTTTTTCATATTATTTATACATATTGTTAAATCATTATCACAAAAAATTAATTAATATTTTTTTTAATTTTGATCTCATATTTTATTTTGACTTAAAATGTCTTGAATATATCTTGCTACTCTTCTTATGTAACTAGATGAATATGACTTCGATCATTCATATAAATTGAGAAAATAAAATAGTTCTAGACATGATATCAGTCTTTGAATTAATGAGATAGAATAAATTATTAGCATTAACTTTCTTTCTAATATCTTATTTCTTTAGTTTTTCATTCACAATTAATGGTGTAATAATTGGATTACACCTTGTTATGGTTCAAGCATGTTCAATTTACTTTCTTGCATAATTCTTCTATGATCCTTGCATGTTTTTTATGTTTCTTGGAAGAAACCTAAGAGAAAGGCTTGGAAAGAAGCAAACTATGACTAAGGCGAAAAAAACAAGAAACCAAAAGAAAGAACATGGATAAGAAAAATAAAAAAAAACTTTTACCAAATTAGAAAAATTGTTGGTTGAAGGAAGTTTGGATGAGGTTTTATGATGTGACTCACCTAGATGGCAATCCATGGAAGGTTTCTTGGAGGGTTTCAAGAATTATGAACTTTGGTAAAAACTTTTTAGATATGACATATTGGGAAGGACTTGTAGGACCGTCACTTGAGATATGACTCACTTAAGATAAGAACATTCCAAATGAAGGAGGAAAACTCAATATCTTCTTACAAAATCTCTCTAAATTTTCAATATGCTCAAAGGTACTTGACAAAGGTAGCCTAGGCCTCCTTACATAGGAGTTTAGAACATGCCATCAAAGCTTAAGGAGTGCTTAGACATGATGTTTTAAGCATCCCTAAGCATGATTATCTTACTCTAGCATCCAAATAAAGGGTTTAACCATAAATTATACTAGAGATGTGTACAAGAGAGATTGATTCATATTTACGATATTACAAAGATTTTTAGTGGTTTTTATGGCATGGTGAAATTCATCCTCAAACTCTTTAACCTTACCTTTAGTTTGGAGATCCACAAAAGCTTCCATAATCTCTTGGTCTCTTCTCTTTCCCTTTCTCTAACTTTTTCCATGCTCCTTTTTGTAATTCCTCCTTGATGAGCTTCCTCTTGATCCATGACACATCATCTTCCCTTTCTTGAAGAGGGTTCAACCTCGAATTGGAAGAACTTGCTTCACAAGCAACCAAGTTACTAATATTGAAGCTGACTTACCCCATAATCATTGGGAAGATCTAAGACATAGGTATTGTTGTTGATTCTTTGAAGCACTAGAAATGGTCCATCACATTTTAATTGTAGCTTATAATCCTTTGAGTTGAAATTCTATCCTTTTTCAAGTGAAGCCAAACCTAATCGTAGGGAGAAGAAATCACATCCTTTCTTCCTTTACCGACTTATCTAGCATACTCTTCATCTTTCTTTTCTATTTCTCCCTTGACCTTGGTGTGCAACTCCTTTATCATGGTTGCACACACATCATAGAATCAAATTTAAGTAAAGGTGTAAGTCAAGAGGTGTTAAATGGGTAAAGATATAAAAAACCTTAAAAGGAGAATGAAAATTTATGGACTGCACTACCCTATTGTAACGAAATTCCACATGAGGAAGAAATCATATCCAATCTTTCAAGTTTTTTGAAATAAAACACCTTAATATTTGAGACACGGTTCTATTAACCAATTCATTTTGACCATCCATTTAGGGTGACAAGTTGTAGAAATAATAGTTTAGTCCTAAGTTTTCCCTAAAAAAAGTCTTCCAAAAGTGACTTAAGAACTTAGAATCTCTATCCAACACAATGCTTTAAGAATCTCTTACAATCTTGCAACTTTTTTGAGAAATATGTTAACAATAAAACAAGCATCATCAACTTTGTGACAAGGTATAAAATGTCATTTTTGAAAACCTATCCACTACCATAAAGTCCATGGAAATATCTAGTCAAGGGAGGATTGGTGTAGGCAAAAGTGTGTCAAATTTGTGGAAAATTACTTATGATTTGGCCTTTTGCATATCTAATTATTTTCACAAACTTTTTGAACATCTTTTCTCATGTTCGACCAATAAAAAATTTCTTTCAAAATGTCCTAAGTTTTTGTTATGCCTAAATGTCAAATAAGTCTGCCTTCACTTACTTCTTTAGTTAGGAGTTTTCTTAAGGATCCCTTAGGTATATAAAGCACTTTGTTTTATAATATGAGTTAAAATATGTTTGATGTTGTTGAAAGTATTTTCTTACTCTTCACTCAATTTGAAACCCATTTCCTTTTTTATAATATTATTAAGAGGAGAAGCTATGATACTAAAATTCTTTACAAACTTTTTATATAAATTAGTTAACACTTTAAAACTCCTTAATTACTACATTGTTGTTGGTGGGAGTCGGTCAATCTCTTGTAATTTTACCTTTGCGTTATCCACTTTAACCCCTTGTGAACTCAGAACAAAGTACAAGAAAATAATTTTATCAATACAAAAGGAATAATTTTCCATGTTAGTATATAAACATTACTTTTTAAGGATTTCTAAAACACACCTAATGTGATCTAGGTTTTCCTCCATAGTTAAGCTATATATAAATATATCATCAAAATAAACTACCATAAACTTACCTATAAAGAGCCTAAGAACATAACTCATAAGTCGTATGAACATGCTAGGTACATCTGTTAGCCCAAAAGACATAATTATGTACTTTATTTTTCATTCATCCTTGATTTTAAATATAATTTTTCATTCATCCTTGTCCTTTATTTTTATTTGGTTATGTCCACTTTTTAAGTCTATTTTTAAAATATTTTGTAGCCATGTAATTAGTCTAACATATTATCTAACCTAAATATGGGGTGTCTATATTTTATTATTAGGAAAAAATTAAATATAAAGGTGTATGATTATTAATTATCTTAATTACCTCTTTATAACTGAATAATAGGCTTTTTTTCTTTCTTTCTTGGCTTTTATTTCTTGTTCTCTTTTCCTTTTCATCTTCTTTTGATACTCATGAACTTATCTTGATGTTAATGACAATAAAGAGAGCTTGTTAGAAAATTCATCATGATATTGCCACAATTTCTTAAAAAGCATGTGACTAGTCTCCATGAGCACCACACTACAAAGCACATCATTCTTGTATGTTTTTATAGAGAATCTCATAAGAACTTGTTTATTTATTAAGATTGTCCCTTCTTCATTATAACATTGTAGTTTATATAGCTTGACATGAGGTATAATAAGCAAAACCAAGTTTCTCCACTAGCCTTTTGCTAGTTATATTGGTAAAACTCTCTCCATCAATCATGAGGGACCAAAACTTATTATTTATTAACCATCTTAAATGAAAAATGTTTTCTCTTTGAGTGTTTTCAAAAGGTTTTAAGTCTCATCATTTGGTACCTCTCTCTCATCATCACTAGAGTTTTGCGAAGAAGAAGAAGAATGCTCCAATTCTACTTCACCACCTTCCAATAACACTTTTGTCTTCTTAGAAAAAAATTATTGAATTACATCTAAAGTCAAGACATCTTAAACATTTTATGGTACTAGTGTTGTTTTTGAATTTTGAAGGAGAATTAAGTTTATAAGAAGAAGGATTATGATTCTACACTATCTTTTATATGTAATTAATGTGAATGAAAAAAAATGAATCAAGAATTATTTTAATGAAAAAAAATATGAATAGAGAATTATTTCATCTCCTAAGTTATATTAATTTATTTTCTTAAAAATAAATTAGACAAATTATAAATTAATTAAATCTCATCAATTATATATAATAATATTTCTAAAATAAACTAGATATATCCTACATTAGATATTTATAATTATAAATAGTAATTATAAATTCTCATATTTTTTATTTATAAAATAACAGAATAAAATGATTATATTATTTTTACTTAAAAGAAAATTATAAAAAATTTTATTTTTTCAATGTTTGACCATACGTTATTTCGCATGTGACTGATTGATATTTTTTGTTGTTTGACATAATAGCATTAATTAATTTTAAAACATATTGATAAACTCTATTTGACAATTTTGGAAAATGAGAAATCTCATTCCTCTCACTCACATATTTACATGTATTAAATCATAAGTTAGACACATGTCTACTCATGTATCAAATTCATGAAGGAGTTCCAAATTTGAATTTTTTTTTCCATTCCAATTCACCATCTAATTTTTCTAAAGATTTTCAAGATTAAATGGTTTTCCCTTCAATTAATTGTATAGAATGTGAAGTGCTTTTCAACGTAATCTTGGACATGTTTTATGTGGTGTAATTTATTTAGAATATTAGTGTGGAGTTTGTCTGAGTAGCTAAACTTCTTATTATTATCTTTGCATTGGAACAAACAAATTGTATTAGTGGAAAGTTCTTATGACTCTAATGTCATTCACAACTTGTTTTTTTATAACTATTCCTAATAAAAACATTATCCCATGTTGCTTTAGAACTACATAGAGAAAATGTATGACTATATGCTCTTTTATGTTTTTTCACTCAACACATATATTTTAGAGGGTAATAATGTATTGATAATTAAAAAAATTATGACATTAATAATAGACAATAATTTATAAGCATAATATACCTAATTTTATAGGATATGATTTTGTAGAAACAAAAATCATCTTCTGATTTTTTTTATTCTCTTAATTTTATTGTAATTATTGGACTAATTCTCTTATAAATTGTGTTTGTTGTATTTTGCAAACTAAATCTATTAAAAATATTTGTTTCTTTTATTTTTAAATTGTGTTTTAAGGATTTTTTTTAATTTTAAAATTATTTAATAAAGAAATATAATAGAATTTATTAAGCATTTAAATTTATTTAATTTATTTAATTCATGCTATATATTTAAACTTTTAGTAAGTGTAGTAGGAAACTAAGGATAATAGTTAAAATATGTTATAATATTATAATATAGAATATGAATTAATTTTTGTTGAGATAATTAGTAAGTCTGGAATTGATGAAAAGATAGATTAAAGGGAAGTCATGTGTTAAAGTATAAAATCAATAATTTATTATAAAGAGACTTGAATAAATATATGTTAACTTATGAAACTATTGGAACTAAACTCTAATATTAATATACTTATTCAAATATTTTTATTGAAATCGTGCTATTTAGTGTTAGATGGATGATGGTTTAAGAGTTATGTATTTAAGAAAATGTACATAAAAATAGTGAAAAGTAATATTTATTATGCACACATCACTTAGGTATAAGTAACAACATATTTATATATGAAGTAAATAAGTTAATGGTAAAACTCTCATAAACTAACTATATATAATGGAAGTGTTACTTTTTACATATGTTCTTGGATGTATGTATTGTAACACACTTCCTTTAAGTTAGAGTATGTATACTTAAAACTCCAAGTTTGAAAATAATACTTAACAAGGGAGTCTCCAAACAAGGGAGCTTAGTCTAGTAAATTGGTGAAGATGTTAGTAGGTTAGTGAGTGAATTGTATTTGTAGGAGGAAAATTTTTAACTTGAATCTTATCACAAACCATTTAGCTTGAATCTTATCATGAATCATATGATAGTCAATATCAATATGTTTTGTTTGTTCATGAAAGTTAGATTTAGTGTTATAGGTCTAGTAACTTGATTTTCATAGTAGAGAATGGTTTGAGATTGAATGTGCACATGAAAAGCATGAAGAAGATGAGTCAACCATTATAGTTCACAACTGGTGGTAGCCAACTACAGTATTCGATCTTGAAGGATGATTGTGAAATAGTACTTTGCTTCTTTAATTTTCATAAGATGAGGGAGGAACCTAAGAATATACAATAGCCAGTAGTGGAATATTAGGTGTTAGCACAAGATGCCCAATCAAAATCACTAAGACCTTTGAGCTAAATAGTAGAATTTGAAGAAAAAAATAGACTCTATAATGGACTAGATTTTAGATATATTAGTATTCACTAAACAACTTGATGATGATGAGTGGTTGGTCCCTGCAGGAACTAGCTTAAGAACTAAACCACAAAGCAAATATTTGATCTTGTGTTGGTAAGGTAAAGTAAATGTCCCATGACTTTTCGGTAGGTGTTAATGTCTTGAGAAGAATCACTAGTGTCAAAGAGAGATTTGATATCCCATGTGATAGGTGTAGAACGTGGTTTGGTATTCAGCATTCCATTGTTTGTGAGAATGTCCAATGCATACTTTCTTTGACAAATATGTATTCCCTTATGTGATTGTGCCACTTTAAGACCAAGAAAATATTTTAGATCTTCAAGATCCTTAATCTTAAAAGTTTTGTTCAAGAACTCTTCTAAGGTTTGTATATTAGTTGAGGAATTCCCAACTAGTATTGTATCACGTACATATATAAGTAAAACAATGAAGGTAAATATTTTCTTTTTAGTGAATAAAGAGTGACCAGGTTTGGATTAAGTAAAATCAATGGAAAAGAAAGATGTAGAGTTTAACAAAACATTCCCTATTGGCCTTGTTAATCTACAAACTTGATTCGGTTTGCAAAAAAGGATAAGTGGCAATTTCATATAAACTTTCTCATTTAAGTCTCTATGTAGAAAAGTGTTATTGACATCTAATTATTGTAGGTGCTAGTTTTGAATAGTAGCTAATGCAAGCATTAATCAAACTATAGTGAGTTTAGAAATAAAGGAAATTGTATCCAAATAGTCTACCCTTGAAATTGAGTGTAGCCCTTCACAATAAGCAAAACCTTATGGTGTTCAATGATGTCGTCGACTCTATACTTTATTTTATAAACACAATTGCATTCAATGAGTTTCTTTCCATAGTATAGTTTAGTTGAATACCAAGTGTTGTTATTCTACAATGCTTCTATTTCAAACATATTGTATAACTTTCTTTGAAGGATTTTCTAATTATGATGTCAAATGTCAAAATCTTTACAAACATATTGTATAACTTTACTTGAAGGATGTTCTAATCTATGATGTCAAATGTGAAAATCAGCATTTTTATGACTATGTTCAAGACTATTAATGGAATGGATAGTAGAAGGAGTGCTTGGGTCACGCAATTAATAAAGACCACTTTCAAGCTCAACACATCCAATTGTATTCAACGTAGTAATTTTCTATAAAGTTAATTTAAAGTTTAAAGATCTAATAAGATAATAGAGAAAGATAAGATTGAAAGTAAATATAGTATGCAATACATTAAATTTTATGAATATTTAAGAAAAATGAATGGTTCTAGCATAATGTGCCATAATATGAGAACCATTTGGAAGAATAACATGGAAAAGTTTAATTTTATAAAAACTTTCAAATCATGTTACTGTGAAAATAACATGATTAGTTTCTCCTGTATCAAGAATTCAAAATTTTTGAAGACATTTACTTTTCTTTAATTCTTTATTAGAAGACTCATTAGTAAAATTATTGGACTTGCTCAAGGGTAAATTGATTGTTGTTTTGATTGATATCTTGACAATTGATCTATATAGAATCATTAGTTCTAGTATTTGTGGGTGAATAATGTTGGCAGTATGTTTTTGGAGTAGTTTTCATCTATTGTGTGATTCATTTTATGATAATAAGTGCATTATTTTTCTTAATTATGATTTCTACCTCTTCACCTTTTGTTTTCTAACCATTTGTATTACCTCTACTTTGTAATCTCCAATTATTTTGTCCTTGAGTGGTGTTTTGTCTAGTGATGATGTTAAGAAAGATTTTTACATTAGCAAGACCATTAACAATAAATTGTCTTTCTTGTTAAAAAACGAGAGAAGACACAATTAATGTTTGGGAAAGATTCCATAAAAAAAATTGGATTTTGATGGGAATGTAGAGATGGGAATGTAGATTTTTTCAAAACCCTTCAAAAAAACACATTACACACTTTGAATCTCTATATCTTACAACAATTTTTTTATGAATCACAACTACATTTCATATTATAAGAACAATCAAGAATGAACCCCAAAGATTCCAACTCTTCCTAAAAAATTTTAAATCATGAACGTTCACCTTACTTTATCAAATGCATTTTTGAATTGTTTAGTTATTTAATATTTTGTAGAAATAAATTATCCTTAGAATTATAGTTTTAGCTTCCTTGAAAACCTAGTCACAAGAAGACATTTGCAAAGAAGAAAAAACCTACAAATCAATAAAGATCCAACATAATTGGTTTATACTCAAACTTTGCAAACATGCTCACAGGAGTTTGATTCTCTTATTATTTTCTGGAAAAGCAATAGACCTGTAACTACTGTGCACTGCTCTCTAATGCCGGATTTGCTGAAAAGCATTTGTGGATTGCAACTTTTTATACACGGCAAGCCAACCTGCTTGAGTTGGGTGCAAGCCATCCCAAAAGAAAGTTGATTCAGGATTCTCACAAATCTTATATTTCTTTACATTGTTCTCCATACTCCCACAAATGTACTTGAAACTTAACCCGTCACAGCAAGCCTTAAACCTTTCCTTAATGTTATACACGGCTGGGTGGTTCAGCACTGACATGAAACTGTCGTAAAGGTCAACAATGACAAATGTGGATTGATCTTTTACTTGTTGGTTCAACTTGGTTACAGCTTGATCCAACTCTTTATTATGGAGAATTATGAAGTTGTTCAGGGTATTATTACATTGTTTATATGAGTACAGACCTGTGGCTGGAGGAAGACATCCAAGGGGTTGCATATTACTCACAGCAACTTTCCTCACTCCCAAGCTATGGACGCGTTGCATGTTGATGACAGTTTCATTCACCATTGAAGAAATAAAATGTGGAAAACCCTATACAAATTCAATGGAAAAACGAATATTAATAACTACAATATTTTAACACATTAGTTCAGAATGTTAGAATAACATATTAATATTATTTTTAAAGATATAAAAGATAACATAATTATGTAAAAAAAAAAAAACAAACAAGTATGTGTTCACCCTAGATACACGGTTTTGGATCTTACTTATATAATTTGGAGACTTTACTACTAAACTTTTGTAAAATGTTTCCAAAAGGAAAATTGTTGGTTAGTTACACTTTTTATTATTTTTGCAAAAAATAATATAAATATATATATTACAAAATTATACTTTTTATTTCTTTTAATTTTTAATATGCAATTTTGATTTTCCTCTTCTTTTAATTTTAAATAATCTATAATTTTAGTTTAATCATGATTATATATATATAATTTATTTTAGTGTACCTAATTTATATTCATTTAAGATATATTATAAAAAAATTAATTAAAGTATAAAATATTAGAAAAATTAATTAATATATGTAAAATTATTAGAATAAATTATAGTTTTTTAATGTGAAAAAGAGGAACAAAAATTACCATTCATTAAAAGAAATATTAAAATTATAATATAAAAATAAAATATATTAAAATTATTATTATAAAATTTTTTTATTAATTTAATTATTATAAAATTTAAATATATTATTTTAATTCAAATTTTAAATGAATTTGGATATATATATATATATATATATATATATATATTTTGAACAATAATTTTATATAAAAAATTAAATAATAATATATGTGATATAGTGTATTTTTATATTTTGCATATATAGTTCCTTAAAATAATTCTTACAATTTTTAATATTAGTTTTATTTTTATAAAATTTAAATTTATTATTTTATTCTAAATTTTTAATGGATATTATTAAATAAAAATGTTTAAAATTAAATCAATTAAAAAAAATATTATTAAAAAATAAAAATCAAAGTTATTTTTTTTAATATAAATTTTCTGAAATCACATAATTTCATATAAAAAATTAGACAAAACTATATATTATATTTTAATATAAAATTATATATAAAATTATATATAAAATTAAATAATAACTAATTAATATATATATATATATATTTAAAGTTATTTTATAATTTTTATTAATTATATTATATTTATAATATAGTAATATTTATTATGCTTTTAAATTTGTATGATAATTTTTAGTATAAGATTATATAATTTATTTATAAATATAAAAATAATTAAAATTGTATATAAAATAATAATCGTAACAAAAATTATAAGATGTTTTTATTGTAAGGGCACGTATTAAGAAAATCTTAGACCCATTTGTTTAGGAAAGAAATAAACTCTAATTTTCTCATTTATTTTTTAGAAAATCCTAATTCTCTAAACTTCTTTCAAATTCTCTTATTCTCTCCAAAGGTTTTTCACTCATTCCTCATCCATTTGGAAATCCAAAGATACCGGGAGATAGATATTAACGAGAGAAATGTTTTGTATCCATTAAAATCTTCTATTAGGTAAGGTTTTAAAATTTCTAGAATCTTAAATTAGGGGTTTAGGATTCTTATTCAGATCTTGGTGATTCTTGATTCAACTATGCTAATAATTTTGATTGTTATATGAATAAGTTATTGTAGAATTTAGTTGGTGTCCCTTTGAATGAATTAGTAAAGAAGGATAAGAGCTTTGTATGGGGCAAAAATCAAGAGCATGCTTTCAACACTCTTAAAGAAAAATTGATTAATGCTCACATTCTAGCTCTTCCCAACTTTTCTAAGTCATTTAAAGTAGAATGTGATGCTTCTAATGTTGGTATTGGGGTTGTCCTTATCCAAGAGGGTTACCCCATAGCCTACTTTAGTGAGAAGCTCAAAAGAGGTCACATCAATTTCTCCACATATGATAAAGAACTGTATGCACTTGTTAAAGCTTTACAAAGTTGACAACACTATATTCTTCCTAAGGAATTTGTGATACATAATAATAATGAATCCTTAAAATTTTTAAAAGACCAAAATAAGCATAACAAGAAACATCTTAGTTGAGTGGAATTCATAGAACAATTTCCTTATGTGATCAAACAAAAGCAATAGTATCCTAAAGATGGGTGAAATAGTAACTTGGTGGCTGATGCGCTTTCTAGGAGGCACACCTTGTTATCTTTTCTTGAAACTCAATTTCTTAGCTTTGATCATATAAAGGAATCATATCCTAAAGATGTGGACTTTGTTATCCTATATGAAGAATGTTCTATGAGAGGACACCGTGATTACCTCATACATGATGAATATCTCTTTAAAGGAAAAAGGATTTGTGTTCCTCAAGGGTCCTTAAGAATATCCTTCATTAAGAAAACACATGAAGGAGGGTTAATGGGGTATTTTGGGGCAAACAAAACTCTTGATATTTTAAAAAAACATTTTTATTGGCCTTATATGGAAAAACATGTGGAATGGCCTTATATGGAAAAACATGTGGAAAGATATTGTATTAATTGTATTACATGCAAGAAGGGTAAACCTAAAGCCCATCCCGATGGACTTTATACCCCTCTTCCTACTCCTACTTTGCCTTGGCTAGATATTTTTATGGATTTTGTATTAGGACTTCCAAGGACAAAGAGGTGTATGGATTCTATCTTTGTGGTAGTGGACCGCTTTTCTAAAATGACCCATTTTATTCCATGCCACAAGATAGATGACGCATGCATTATTGTGAATCTCTTATTAAGGAAGTTGTAAGGTTACATGGAATCTCAAGGACCATTGTGTCGGATAGGGTTACAAAGTTTTTGAGCCACTTTTGGAGAACTTTGTAGGGTAAACTTGGTTCTAAACTTATGTTTTCTACCACATGTGCACCCCAAACCGATGGCCAAACCGAAGTAATGAATAGAACTTTGTCTCAACTATTGAGATGCATGATCCAAGGGAATGCAAGGGAGTGGTAGAATATTCTTCCTCATGTGGAGTTCGCATATAATAGAGTGGTTCATTCCACTACTTCTCACTCCCCTTTTGAAGTGGTTTATGGGTTTAATCCTCTTACACCACTTGACCTTCTTCCATTTCCTATCCACGACTCTTGGTGTAGTGATAAAGGATTAAAAAGATCTAAATTTATTAAAGAACTACACGCCAAGTTCAAGGAGAGAATTGAGAAAAAGGTAGAACAAATGAGAAAATATGCTAGGAAAGAAGTCATTTATCAACTTGGGGATTGGGTTTGGCTTCATTTAGGGAAGGAAATATTTCCTAATAAAAGAAAGGCTAAACTAAATCCAAGGGAAGATAGACCTTTATAAGTTTGCATAGAATAAATAATAATGCCTATGAGTTAGATCTTCCATCATCATATAATGTTAGTAATGTTTTTAATGTGGTTACTCTTTCTCCTTTTGATTTTGGTTTTGCAAATTCGTGGAGAATTCTTTCTAAGGGAGAAAGGATGATGAAGCCATGAAGAATGTGGAGGATTCCCAAGAGTGCTTCAAAAGAGTGACTAGAAGCATGACCAAGAAAAGTGCCTTGAAACCTATCTCCATCTTGTCTTTATTTTTTATTTCATTGTAAAATACTTTCAGACAATTTTCTTTGTTTGGTTTGGGCTGGATTTAGGTTAATTTTGGGCCAATGTTGCGCATGCTTGGTATGTTCCATGTGAAGCATGTAGTACACCTCTTGAAATGCTTTGAGCGCCTATTGGTGTGATGGTGTGATCCATGTGAAGCTTGGTGCACTTCTTGTGATGCAAGCATGAAGCGTGTGTTATTCAAGTCACGCTTCTCATGTGATTAATTAATGATTGCTCCTAACTTCCTAGTGGATCTTATGATTACATCGGTACATGGGTAGAAATGATATGGCTGATATGTGGCTTCTCAATGGAGGATTCTACCTCATGCTTTTGTCATGCACCTAGAAAATGGAAGAGACAAAGCATTTACATGTCATTTGTGTTGAATTTGTATTTCATTTGTAAGACATTTAATGCCCATAAACAAATATCTTCATCTCTTTGTAAACACTTTTGAGTCATTTGATAATAGAGTGAGATTTTTCTAGAGCTTGTGCTTTAGTGTTTCTTCTCATTCATGAAGTTTTATCTTGTTTCCTAAAACTTCCATTACTCATCTTGAAATCATCCTCTAAGTTGCATGATTGCATCCATCATCAACTTCATTTCTTGATTCTTTATCATTCCATGGCTGCACTTCTAATTTTGTTTTTTTTCTTATGCATTTCGTTCCATGTTCATATAGAACTATATGATTAGAGACACATCTCAAATTCATCACAAACTGTCTCAATTTGTGATGCTTCATTTTTCTGTCTCTAATTTTGTTTCTAATTCGATCTCTAATTGTGACAATTCATATTCCATCACTAGTGGCTAATTTCGTCTATAAACTCTGAAACATTCATGCTTGATCTTCCATGATATATTTGGGGGAATAATTAGTGGTTTTCATTTCTAAACTTCTTCCAAACAATCCTAAGAACTCTACAACACAAATAAGGCTTCCATTAGGGGATAAACGTGTAATCCTAAGGTGAAAAATACTCTAAAGGGATTACCAATCCTAAGGTGAAAAAGAATCTGAATGGTTGTGTCTAATAACTAGTATGCATGAGCAGATATTAGTCTCAAAGGTCAAGAATTCTATATAATTTTTCGAAAGAATTTATTTAGAATATTAGGTGTATGTGAATGAGTAAGTACGATTGATGTATGTGATTGAGTACGACTATATTTGTTTGAAAACCTAAATGTATTTAGATAAATTATTGTGAGAATGAATTTATAAATTATATATATTTTGATTGATTTTTATATTAGTTTACCATTATTGTTTGTGTTTGTGGTTTTGTTGATATTTGTAGTTTTGTTTATATTACGATAATATTGTCTTAACATAGGAACAAATAGTAATACAGGTAAAAGCTAAGCAATAACTTCAAGTTTTACTCAGAAAGATTAATTTTGTTATGATTTTAAAGACTTTTATTTTCAAGTTATGAATCTTATCTTGATCAAGTGAATATTATATATGTTTTGGACGTTTCACCTTTTATGACATTTTAAAATTATTAATAATATATGACATTTTAAAATTATTAATAATATATGAGTATATTGTTATTACATTGTAGATGTAAAAATAGATAATTTTTGGTTCATTACGTTTATATTTAATTTTTTTTCATTATAAAATGTGTAATTATATTTTTTATAAAAATATTTTATAATTTTTTTAAAGAATGATTAAAATTTGTATAATTATAAAAATTGTAAAATCAATTTAAACCAACTGCAAAACAATAATTCGATGTGTCTCAAATTTTTTATTAAATTAAAATCGAATCAAATTGAAGTATATTAGATTTTTATATTTTATTCGAATAAATATTTGATGAAAAATTTGAATCCAAGTGAATTGCTAACAACCCTAATATTAACGATCATCTACATCACAATCAAAGATCTCTAATGTGAGAAATTAAGTAATAATCTGCATATAGTATATTTTATATTTTTTATATGAGCTTTTTCCTCTCGGTTTCCCTCTTTCTCTCTTTCTGACAATCTTTTATTCTCTTTATCACTTAAGAATTACGGGTTTCTTCTTTATGAAATTGAACTTTTCCAATTCCTTAAAAGTTATATTTGATAGTTGTAGTGGTGGTAATATTACTATCGTTATGATTATGATCACTTAGATCAAAATGTTTTTATGATGAATGAGACAAAGAATAAAGAATAAGATAGTAGAATTGAAGAATTGAATTTGAAAAAAAAACGATAGAAACCCGTAAATATTTAAGAGGAGCAATTGAATCACGTAGATGAGAGAAAAAATTAAATAAAAAATTTTAAACTAACCTTTTATGAAGATATATTTAAAATTTTAAATTAAAATAATATTTAAATTTTATAAGAATTGAATTAATAAAAAAATTATAAAAATTATTTTAATATATTTTATATTTTAAAGGGACAAAAATTAAATTTTACTTTTTTCTTAAGACAAAACTTTTTAATAGTAAATTAGTTGTCAAGTATATTACTTTTAACGAAATTAATTTTAGGAATATAGAAAGCATTAACATGTATGCATGGAAATGTTTTCAAACAGAGGATAAAAGAAGGGATAAGTAGAAAAGTAGAATGGATAAATTTACCTGAGCAGAGCCATCATTGATAATGAAGGAAGAGTAATCATAGCCACAAACAGAGAGATAGGCGACTGAGTGGGTGAGATCTGTGGTGGTGTACACATTTTCTTTGATCAACTGCTCCAAGAAATCGATTTGGGTTTTCATGTTTGGCCTTTTGGCCTTCGTGTCAAACACACCAGTTCCACCATATGCAAAATTTATCCCGTATTTCGCCCTCTGCTTCATCAATCTCCTCAGTTTATATGGAGCTGGCGGTTTCAGTCCCAAATACATAGCTGGTGTTAACACAAAACAACTCATCAATAACAAAAATTCTATTTCTGCAAATTCTATAACAACTTTTATTCAATATATATAAATTATACTCGTGTAATTTTATTTCTCTTCTTATATTAATTAACTTTTTGTTAAAGATCGATAAAATTTCATATAGGACCAAATTATAATATATAAATTTTAAAAGTGAATTAAGTATCATAATATTTTTTACATAATTTTATAATTATTTAACAAGAATATTAAATTTAAATTGAATCACTTATTAATACATTGAACTCTAAATAATATGTATTAATAAATTATAATTTTTTTTACAGGAGTCCTAATTGTTAACAAAATTATTACATAAACATATATTTTCCTTAATTTATCATATAAAGTCATTCATAATTGCTAATTATATTAATTGTACTAAATTTTAATTCCTTCATAAATAATTTTTGGCAAACTTTTACTTATATTGTTCAACAATATGAACATTAACTTTAATATAACAAAAAAAGTTATTATGAATTTAACTCATTCTTAAAATCAGTTTAAAATATGAGATTTATTCTTCATTTATATATTATAATTAAACCTTACTTTTTAATCAATGTAAAATCTTTCCCGTATCAAACCTCTTAATTGAACCATAAGTTTTCTTGAGAGAGAAAAGAGAAGCCAATAAAATAAACGAAAAAACATGGATTTGGTAGTGTTCGTTCCATCCAATTAATTGAGAGTATGAAGAGAAAGAGAGGGAGACGTACCAATGTAGTCTGTTAGAACTCTACCGTTGGAGAATCTTCCGGACGGTTTTCTGGGAACATTTAAGCCATAAGGATCTTTCCAGGAACCAGGTACTTCTAATTTCAGGTTCCCGGTATCAACATAGGAGTCTCCAAACACGAACAACGTTGTTGGGGAATACTTCTCACCATGTTGCGACACAGTCTCACCTAATTGCAACCCTATATCATATCGTAGATAAAAAATATAATATGAATTTCTTTATGATATATTATTGGTATAAATATTAATATAATAGTAATGATGCATGCATGCATGCGTAAATACCTGAGAGAAGTAAGAATGCTAGAGAAAGACAGAGGACGGAGAGTTGTTGCTTGTGTGTCTGCATCATGAAATATTGGTTTCTATTTTCAAGTAAATTTAGTTAAAAGGAGGGAGAAAAATAAAGCTCAAGAAATGGTTATAGCTTATGAGGGAAATAGTTCTTAATATGCTTAATTTAGGGTAGGAACACTGAAAGATCCATAATTGTAGATTATGATGATTGATGGATATGAGTTTTTGTAGTGAAAAGAGAAAGACGTAGCCAAGTATTCGAGTCTGCTGATTTTGACACCAAGAATTCATTTATGAGTTTAGTGAAAACAGCAGAGAGAGCCATACTAAGTCTTTGTTTGCTTATGTGAATCTACTGTTTGGAAAGATAAAAAAAGGGAGGATGTAACACCATTTAATTTTGAGTGATAATTGTTGTTTTTACATATTTTTATATGTAAAATTGAAATTTTATATAAATTATTGTTTCTATTAGATTTTTTTATTAAATTTAGGATTAATTATATTAATTAAATTATGACCCAATTCATTTAGAAACAAGAAAAATAAATCCAAGGAGACCCACCATTAAGAATGAGATAAGAGAAGAAAAACTGTGATTTTTTACTTATGATATAACAAATCCAATTGGGAGATGATTTACGGTGCACTCAAATTTGAGAAAGGGAGATTATTCTTTTTTCTTTTTTTTTGACCTTTTTCCATTAGCTTTAAGCCATACAAGTAGTAATCTTTTAATTGATGGATGATGTCTTGTGAGACAAACTTAATTATCACTTTAAAAGTAATCAAAATTTAAATACCCCTCACTTATTTTAACCTCATAAGAGTAGTGAAATGTAAATAATCAAGTTTCACTTCTTTTTCTTTTCTTAATCCAAAGTAATATTTTTAATTTTTTTTAGGTTTTTAATCTCATTTTTATTTCACATATTCTTTTTATTTTCAAATATTTTCTTTTTTTATTATTTAAAAAAAAAATCTCTATTTGATGTAAGGGAACTCTTTACTTTTTTTTCTGTTTAAAAGAATGGTATTAGACTAAATATTAGTATATTTACCTATTTAAAAAATTAGAAAATGATATAAAAGAAATTCATAAACTATTTTTAGATTCTTATTTTTCTAAATGGACTTAAATTACAATATTTTGAAAATCAAATTTTTACTATTACAAAATCACTTGGTTTACGAAAATAAAAATAATAAATTTACTTATTGGATTAAAAATCATTCAACAAATTTACTGTAGAAATTTATTTAAAATTTTAACAATTTAACTAAGCGGAATTATAGTGTGTTTATTGAGTTTACTATATATTCACCTATTTCTCTTAAAATCTAAATGAGTATTATTTAAATAAATTATATTAATTAATATTAATAATTGATTTTAGTGTGAAAAATGATTATAGATAAAGTCTTGAGCCTTAAGTCAGAAGATTTATAATTTTCTTGTGTAATGATTTGTGAGATTGCTTCATTAGTAATGTTATTCAAATTGGTCTAAGTTTAGAAGTGTTCGATTTTAGTAATTTTTTAATTGGATTTTGTGAAATAAATGTGAATGACTTAATTGAATGTGATTGTTTGATGATGATGATGACTTTAAGGTAGAAGTTGTGGTGGTACAATGAAGGAAAATATATTTCAAAAGTGTTCATGTGGGCTACTAAAGGTGGATAACTTTCCAAGTTGATAAGCTTTGTCCTACCAGTAACTTATTGTATGTGTGGAGTAGACACTGATAGAGATACATTAGGGTATGGAAGATTGAAGACGATCATGATGATCTTGAGCAAATGGACGATAGTGATTATAACCTCAATTGTTGTACACGATTGGTTAATAACTATATGACCATATTTTTAGCCATAAGAGATTGTGTTTCACATCAAATTGTATGTGTGGGTTACGGACAACTATCTACCTAATGTAAGACTTGCATAATCCGTTGGTGGTATGTAGGTAACATGATAGTTCTATGATATTGTGAGTACCAAGAAAATATGATCATAGAATGTATGTGTGTGCCAAACTATGTACATATACGTATATGTTGATGTTTATGAATGTTTAAATTATACAACTATGATTGTTTAAGAGTTGAAAATTATGTTGAATTATGTGAAATATTTTGGATTGAATGTTAGTGATTAGGAAAAGACTCACCTCTTCCAATTATTTTTCTAGAAATAAAATATGTTAAAGAAATATAGAAGAGTATAAATATTAATAAAACTAAAAAGAAAGTTACGAAAATATTAGACAACATCTAAATCAAAACCTAGAAATTTTGTTATACGAGAACTTACTAGGTTTAATTTATTTTGATGATATAAAAATATAATTAAGTCCAATTTATCTTTGTATTTATCATGTAATTTTGGGAAGCAAATTTTAAATTCTTTAATATTCCAAACGAACTTTAATGTACTTATGATATTTTATATCAATGTAAATAATATGTAAAAATTATTTGGCTTTAATTTATAAATTTTATTTCTTTTGAAATTATAAATAATATTAAATGACTCAAGATTTATTTTATGAATGGTGAAGAATCAAAGTTTGTAGAAATGAACTATAAATTTTAAATAAAAGAGACTTAAAAGTTTTATATTATTGTTGATTTAAAATCTCATAAAAAAAATAGGTGTCTTAAATAATTCCAAATATCCTACGATACTATTCAAATACAATGAAAATCTTTTCCAAACAATTAACTAGTATTATTTATGTCAATGAATTAAATATTGAAATATTTTAAAAAATATGAGGAATTAAGTATTAAAATTAGAAACAATATAATAATAGATCTTTTTCATGTATCATGAAGAAATCTTTCAGTTTCTCTCCTAGTCTCAATAAAGATTTGAGGTCTTTCATCCATTACTAATGCAAGATCTAAGTAACTTATTGTTAAATAATACTTGATTTTTTAACTCAACAAAAGTTAAAGAAGGTTTTTCAATAGTGACTTTGTATACTTACGTAAGTTAGAAGTGGAAAAAATACAATACTTGTTATAATCTTTATATATTATAATAGAACCTTTCAAGAGTTTATTGGAAAAGAATGGAAAAGAATTGAATGTAGCTTAATTAAAGTGAACTAGTATAAAAATAAGTCTTTTTTCATATTATCTGACATTTTACCATTCGATTTAACCATTTACCATTCAATTAGATCATTTATCCTCTTGTTGTTTTGAAAAAGTCATTGCAAAAAATTTTAGAACTTTATTCAACTTTCATCTACTTTCTAAAATTCTTTTTATTATTTCAATTTCAATATAAAAACTCAAAAGAAAGAAAGTCATTTTCTCATGATTAAAAAAAATGCTCTAAATTATTCTTAAATTTTTCTCATTCATTCAAAAAGTGTTTTACAAAGAAATAAGATGATCATATATAGTCATAATGTGTCGAAATTAAATTCAAATACAAAAAGAAAAATTTAAATTTAAATTCAATTTTTGAATCTAGAAAGATCCTAGTATAGTGATGAGTTTAAGTGGTGTCTCTCATGCTTACTTCACACTTTCCATACTTTCTCGGGCACCATACTTGACATGAGTTCTTTGACTTTTTTTTTTTTTTTAATGAAATCTTCATGCTACAAATGAGCTTGATTATGTCTTCAATTTAAAGCTTAATTTTAAACCCAAATTCCAATTACAAAATAAAATATATTAAACAATTCTTAAATTTTATAAGTTCATGAACTAATAAAGTATGAACTGTAAATATTATATGATATTGACCTATAAATGGATTAAAATTAAAATTAAAATTAGGATTCATCGAACTAAGTTTAGGAATCAAAATTAAAATATAAGAACATAATCTCTCCCATATTATCTTAGAATGATAAATAAGATTCAACTAATTAGATAATAGAAATATAAGAAAAATACATGGAATAATTTTCTTAACAAATCAAAAGTTCAAAAAAGTAAATCACAAAATTGAAAGAGTGAAATGTTTAAATGGTTGAAATGTAAAAAAAAAAAAAAAAAAATCACAAGATAAATCAAGAATCATATGGAATGTAAAAATTAAAGAAATTTAAAGTTTGTGGGGAAAAAAAATAAAGAAATTTAAAACAAGAAAAGATAAAAGATGAACAGGATAAATGAAGGAAGAATATAACACTTAAATAAGTTTAGAATAAATGCAAGAAGAACTACTTAAATATGAGAAATGCAAAATAAGATTCAAAGAGATATAGAGAAAACTCATGGTCAAAGCTTCTCTAAACTCTAATTCATTCAATTACCCACTTGTGTTTTTTTACCAATAGTGAAATAATTTACTTATTGGATTAGTGATAAAAAATGAAAGGCTTCCAAAAGAAATTTTGTGGTGTTTGGTTATAAGGATAATTTATACCTATACTTGTAAACAAATACTACAAATGGTCTCATTCTTAATAGATATATCCTAGTAGTCAAGCAATGGCTTTAATTTCTAAAACTCTTAAAAAAAGAAAAATGTTTATTGATACTAATCAAGACTTTCTATTATATGTAAATAATTAGTTTTAATCTTCTTTTGCATGTTCTATGGTCATTCTTCTAATAATGTTTCCCTGATAGTTATCTTACTTGTCTTTCTTTCTTGAATTCTAGTTTTAACTCTTGTAATGGTTCCTCTTTGAATTCCTTAACTGATTTTCTCTTCATTATAGTAGTAGAGCTTTCATGGGATGCTTGGCTTATCTTCGCATTGCATGTACTTCATGCAGAATTAGTGGCGTTGAGCATTAAAAAGCTTTTCTAGTTGGTTGACACACACTATGCTTAGAATGTTGTTACTCTAAGTTGGTGATTGATGCTTCTAAGCAAGTTCATATTATCCTTTGGAAGCAAGAGAAAGATGGTTATGATGTATCAAACTAGGTTCGTCTATGAAAATCTTGTTTTCACAAATCTAGGGAGAGTAATTGTTTTGTAGATAGAGGAGCTAACTATGTGGAAATATTCATAGGTGAGATAATTTGCCTAGTTTTATAAGGAATTCATTTTAAATAGGTGTAGGTTGCCTAAGTTTGGGTTCTTGATTTTTGGTTCATAAGTATTGATATAGTCTCCTCATTATATTAGAATTGTTCATATTTCATGTTCTTTTTATATAAATTTATAATAAATGAACTTCTCGTAAATTTTCAGGTTAATTTTGTAAGATAGAAAAAATCCTACAAAATATGAAAATTTCTAATAGTGATTTATGATTATCTTTGAAATGCCACAAGTGATGAATGAAATTTGCGGTATCAATGTTGTTGAGATGCTATGTCATATAGTAATCTTATATATGTCAAAATCTTCCAATAAATATTTAAATATATTAATTATCATTTTTAGTTTATGTAAATATAATACTTTTTATTTTTAGTTTATGTAAATATAATACTTTTTATTTTTAGTTTATGTAAATATAATACTTTTTATTTTTAGTCTCTGTAAATGTGTAAAAAAAAATATTTTGATCATTTAAAACGTGTAACTTTTTTTAGGCCCCGTAAATGTTGTTATTTTCAGGTATAATTAAAGACAAAAGTGGAAATTACAAAAAATAACAAATATAGAAAAAATAGACACAAAAAAGAAAAGACCAAATGTTATGGAGCCTAAAATGTTGTTTAAACTTATACAATATATTTTAAAATATAAATAACTATTAACTACTAAATAAAACTTAATTAAAGTATAAAATTATATGAAAACTAAATTTAATGACCACGCCCAATCAAATCTCAATATATAAACTTTTACATATTTGTGTAATTTTAAAATAATTATTATAAAATTAACAACCTCGTTATTAATATAAACAATAGTTTATTACTGAATAAGAAGGTAAATCATGGTAGCTTATGTTTTTAAAATAATCATCATCTAACCAACCAAGATGAAATATATAAAACTTAAACCTAAGTATAAAATCAGATATCTAAGTTTAATAACTAAAATGGTTATTTATATTTTAGGATTTATTCAACTTAATCCCTCATATTTTTATGTATTCATTTTAGTCATTATCTTTTTAATCGCATTAAATTGATCATTTTTGTCGTAGACATAATGTTTGTCGACGTATGAGAAACCATATTACAATATTCCTACGCAACCAATCCACATAAAACGATATTACCTATGCACTTTATCAAAATTATGAAAACTTAGAAAGACACACTGAGACTTGTTTATAAAGTAAGAAAACTAAAGAAGAAGAGAAACATTGAAGAGGAAGATAGAAGAGGATTTGAAGATCCCATAATTTGCAGAGGACAATTTGAAAGGAAAGATAATTTTGAACAATGATTTCTCATCTTTTTATGTGTAGTCATTGAAGATACCATTTTTATTTGAAGTTTTTATCATTTATTGAACGAATACTCTTTCATGTTGGAGTTCTTTAACATTTTGTTAAGGGTTCTTAAGTTTTGTTACATCTTTTGATAGTTTCTGCATGGAAGGTTCATTTTATCAAAGGTTTGAAATTGGAGTAGTTAAGAACCATAAAAATAATATTTTCAATAATAAAAACAAAATAATAACGTTGATTTTTTCATCCATGTAAGATTAGTGTAAAACTATGTGAAGAAAAGAGAGCATATTGTGATGCATAGACATGATTGAAGATGGGAAAAAAGTAAAAATGAATAGATTGGCACAGCGCGAATACGACAAGTTCACTTCCACATTGATTACAGAAAGCACAATAAAACGCTCAACCGCACTGCGCTGCCCGGAGACACTAATCACAAATAATTTCAACCACCCCTGACGGTGGTGGAGGACCTAAAAATTTTAATCTCTCAGCGCTGTTTATCTTTTTCTCCCTTTTACAAAGCCAAAGAAAAATAAGACTTATTCATTTCAATCCCTTCTACACGAGACAAACCGACTTTTTAAGTTTAATCTTAATTTAGAAGACAGATCATATCATCCTCATCATCATCATATTCATAACATTTTACATAATGACATCTCTCTCCCCTTCGCTCGCAGTACACGTGGACGGTCGCTATCACATCACCAACTCCGGTTCTAACGAACGGCCGAGATCGAATCATATCCTCTGCAGCTTCTCCGCTTTGATCACGGGGTTGGCCCGAGCAATCTCCTCTCGTCCCACCGTCTTAAAGTCGAACCCGCACGCGTGCTTCTCCGGATACCTGTGGGTCCCGCAAAACGTAACTCCGCACCTGCACTTGAACCCGGTTAATCCCACGCGCTTCCGACACGTGGCGCACCGGTTCGGTTGCGCGGAACCTGAGGTAATAGAACTCGACGCCACCGCGAGCTGAACCGGAATCACGACTTCAGCTGGAGGCAGAGGCAGAGGCGAAACTTCGATAACGACATCAACCGTCGCCGGAGGCGACGTGGACAACGGAGTCTTGGCGGAGGAAGAGAGCGCGGTTTCGATTGTGGATTTGGTCGACACGTCTTCCTGCTCCTTCAAACGGATCGCGCCATAGCATTTGGAGCAGAGGTTCATGGTGGCGGAGCTACCAAAGAAGCCGCAGTTGTTGGCGCAGAGACGGTGACCTTCCGGAGTCTCGCATCGGTGTTCTTCCGCCATGGTTCGGAGTTCGGATCTGTGGATTTAGATATTTTATTTTCTCTTTCTTCTTCGAGGAATCGGAAATTCGCGAC
Organism: Macrotyloma uniflorum; assembly: GCA_016859785.1. Classification (NCBI taxonomy): domain Eukaryota; kingdom Viridiplantae; phylum Streptophyta; class Magnoliopsida; order Fabales; family Fabaceae; genus Macrotyloma; species Macrotyloma uniflorum. Next base: position 241,095 of record BDMB01000077.1, on the reverse strand, counting down.
GGAATCGGAAAAGTCTTCGAACCTGCCGGAATTTCACGGAAAAAGAAAGAGAAAACGATTAGGATTCCGTTTGATTCCGAGAAAATTTAAAGGAGAAAAAATTGAAACTCTGGGTCATAGCTGGAACGAAATAGTGCATACGAAATTAAACAAATAGGGTTATAAATAGCCGAAATTAGTTGCTGTAACGAAATTTGATGAAATAATGATAAATAAAATTAAAATAAGAAAATAGAGCGTTAGAAGGAAATAGAAATAGTACCTTGTTGAGGTTGAGAATGAGAAGAAGGAAAGGGAAAGAGGGGATAATAAGAACGACGGTGGAAAGAGAAGTGCGAGAAGAATCTTAACGGGGAAGGATTGATTAACAGAGTCAGAAAGGGTGTGAGAGAGAAAAAGGAAGAGACGGCGAAAATCGACAAATCTTAATAATCATTTTCCATTATTATCATTTTCTAAGCTTTAAATTAAATATAATAATTTCTACCAAAATAAATTATATATATATATAATATAATATATTTATTATAATAGTTTATGAGACTAGAATGACAGATCTTGAGAGTCACAAACTTTGCTCCGCAAGTGGTGAGAACGACGTAATAACTACGTGTTTATTAAAATTTCAATTTCCATTCCAATTTCTGGCAAAATTTAATTTCGTTTTACAAGGAAACATAGAAAAAAAAAATCATTGTTTGTGTTAAAGAAAAAAATAAAAAAAATTAATGAATTTCTCTTAAAACTGTTCTATTTGAATATCACATAATTTTTAGACTTGTTTTAAATATATTACTTTTTATATTTATTTATCCAAATAATCCATTCCCAATTTATTTACTGCAATGTACTAAATTGTATGGTGAGAAATAGGTTACTTCTAATCGATTTCTTACCTTTCTTAGAATGTTAAAATTTTGAATAACGATAAGCGATTTCTCAATTGCTTTTTTCAGAAAAAAAAAAATCTGTTTTGTTTTATTTTGAAATCTTTTTCATTTTTAAATTATTTCATTTTTAATTAAAATTTTAAATATATATATTTTTTAATTAATTTAAGTATTTAATTTTTTCAATAAATATGAAATTTTTAATCATTTTAATTATTTAATAAATATAAATGTCTCAATATTTTCATTAATTTAACTGTATAACTTTTCTCAAATAAATATAAATATTTGAATATTTTAATTATTTATTTTTAATCTAATTTTTGTAAAAACATTTTTTAAACATTATTAAGAATGATTATTTATTTATTTGTTTATTTAAAATAATATTAATTTTAAATTGATAATGTAAAATCATAATTAATTTAAATATTTTATTTTAATAATAAAATATTTAAAAAATAATAATTTTAATTTACAACTCCATTCACTCAACAGAATAACTACATTTAAATATATTAGAATAATTACAATAACGAAAGTTTGCAACAATCATAATTAAAAATATATTACAAAAGAAACATATGTTGATACATAATTGAATACATGAATTTTTTATATTCTTCTAGATTTTGTTTAGAATGACCTGAAATTCTATCATAGAACATTTTTTAAGTATTTATGTTCAACTATATTTGTTTTCAGTGCATATTCAAAATTATTTAAGATGGCCTTTTTTGTTTCCAATATTTTTAAAATTACGTAATATTTGTAGTTTCTCATAATTTATACTTGATCTAATCACATGCTAATAATCTTGTCTAAATCTATGAAGATATATTTTTATGGTATTAGCATGTGATTAAATCATAATATAATTGTTTCCATTAACATGTAAATGGTGAAGGCAAAATAATTTTATCTTCCTTTTTCTTGCAAAATCAAGTATAAAGTAGGAGTTAGGATATAGTTCAATTTTGTTAATTGTATATTGATGGTAAATTTTATTATATTTATTGATTCTAGTTGTAAATACGTGTTATATGGAAAATTGTTACTAATGTTGAGATGCTTCAATTACAAAGGAAATTATGTCAGAAAAATTATAAAAGGTAATTTTTTTAATAAATAAATATTAAGTCGTTAAAAACTAATCTAAAATTTATATGTAAAGTAATATATGAAAAGTATATTTTAAAAAATTAAATAAATATAGTATAGATAAATATTGAACCAAATAAATTTTGAACGAAAATCATTTCTATTTAAAATTATTTTATAAAAATTAACATAGTATTTTAGATATTAAATATAGTTTAAATCTTTGATTTTTAGAAAAAGTAGTTCTCGAGTGCATAGGTAAGATTGTTTTGAAATAAAATGTTATATGTATCTATGAAGGTTAGAAATTAAGCTATAGAATAAATACAAATAAATGAATAGTTTTATTAAACTTTATCAACTTTTTTATAATTTTTAATTCAAGATAAAAATAAAAATTTTAGTAAGAAATATTAAATATAGATATTTTCGTTTTAAATTATATACACAAACATTTAAAATAAATAAATAAATAAATAAATAAATTTTAAGATATTTATTAATTTTATTAAAAAATATATAATTATGTCTCATTAATAAAATATAAGAAAATATTATTAAAAATAATTAATTAATTTATATAAATATGTATTTTTTATTTTCTAAGAAATAAATAAAAATGGATTAAAGATATTTTTTTTAAATATACAATAGTATGCTTATTTTAAAATTAAGTAGTTAATTACATTAATCTATAATAAGTATTATTCATATGGTTGCATAAAAAAATTTAATATAATAATAAATATAAATAGTAATATTTTTTTAGTTATAATTATTTTTTTAATTATTATTAATTATAATATTAAATTTTTATTTATAAAAATAAAGATAATTTCTTATATTTGTATTCAAATAGTTGTAATAATTAATATTTTTAAGTAATAAAAGATAATGTTAAATATAAATTTTTAGAGAGATTGACTTCGTATTATAAAAGTTTATTAATAAATAATTTTCTAATTTTATAAGGTTTTTAATCTCACAAATTATGGTTAAGTTTCTCGTTGAAATATTGTTTTCACCTTTGTAAAATTCATAAAAATATTTTAAGCTGTCAGTACATGCCTTAAAGATTTTATTTTAAATATTCATAACTCACACTTAGATAATTTAACGTATAGTTACTTCTCTTTTAAGATGTCTAACCATATCTTAAGGTGATCCTCATGTTCCTTCCAAATATAAGAGTAGATAAGAATGTCATCAATAAAAAATAACAACAAACTTATCTAAAAAGGGAGGAAAGATCCTATTCATGTAATCCATGAATATGGTAGAAGCATTTGTCACTCAAAATGATATCACTACATACTCATAGTGGTTATATCTGGATCTGAATGTTATCTTCTGTACATCTTCAACATTTACCAATGTCTAGTGGTACCTGATTTGAGGTTCATCTTAGAAAACATAACAGTTCAATGCAACTAATCCATCAAATCGTCAATTTTCGACAAATGATACTTATTATTGATGGTTAGCTTATTCCGTTGTCGATAATCCACACACAATCTCGACCCACCATCCTTTTTCTTCACCAATAGCATTAGGGCTCCCCAATGTGACACACTTGGTCTAATAAACTGTAACATCCCAATTTTTTGAGAAAGAAATATATAATATAATATTTGTAACGTAATTATTTAATTAAATATAATATTTTAGTCACACACAATCATCACATTCATTCTTTCACATGCACCTAAAATATTAAACAAACTCTTATGAAAAATTATATGAAATACACTTGCTCATACATATGGGTTATCAGGCTATAAACACAATCCTTTTTTAATCTTTTTCATCTCAAGACCACCATTCTATCTACATATAGACAATCACATGTTAGGGTGATTCTCACACACAAATCAAAGTTCAAATATTATTGAAGTTTGGATACCCCATAATGATATCGCTAGAAATTCATATGTTCAATAAAGATATACCAAATAATAATTTGTGGTAATTGCCTAACTCAAGCACAAACAATACATAATTATTTTCTACATATCAAATCATACAAACCAATCTCACTAACACCTAACTTGGCACAACTCATCTCAATCTTTTTGGCACATAACTATATCAATCTCATTAGCACACAACCATCTCAATCTCCACAATTTCCATGTAGTCAATCACATATCATAAGTACTTTCCACCACCATCATATAATCAATCTCATTTTATACTTCACCATAAGTCATAACACATAATATCAAAATTTCATTATGTAATCAGTTTTATATCATGTTCCATAAATTTCATAATTATATAGAATCCACAAATTATTACTCAATAAATCTCACATCATCTTTGACTACATTTCACAAGAGCATGGTTTCAATGATTTATCATACAATAATTTCCATATCATGTTTTGTAAAACTTCACAATTATATAAAATTCACAAATCATTAGGTAACAAGTCTCAACTCATTTATCATCACATTTCACATTTATATACTTTTTTAATTCAATTTAGAACATAAATAATTCTTTAGAAATAGTATATTTTGCTCAAGCGAGATGATTTCGCTCAAGCGAAAATACTTTTGAGAGCAATATTTCTAATTTGACATTTTCGCTTAAGTGAAAAAAAATTCTCACTCATGAGAAAGAGTTTGTCACTCAAGCAAAAGCTATTTGCTTAAGAAAAAATGAGTCCAAGAGCAACTTATGTTTTTTGCTTAAGTGAGATTCTCCTGACTCAAGCGAAAATTACATTGAAAGCACACCCAAAGACTATCGCTTAAGAAAAAATTGGTTGCTCAAGCAATAGCCCCCTACGTACCAAACAAGAAACCATAAAAAAAGACACTTTCAACACTTAATCTTCATCTCACACATGAAATTATGGCACAATACACTCGAATAATGCAATTATATCCATTTCCCTCATCATTCAACTCATAAAAATCAAATATCTCATACCAATCACACTTCTATATATACAAGAACATTTTTATCAAACACTTGGAATACAAGAAAATTTAATTAGTTTTTCTTACCTTTAATTCAAGATTTTCCCCAATTCAAGATGGATCAAGATATTTTATCTTATTCTATAAGATCTTAAACACAAAATTATCTATATTATTATGAATCTATACTGATAATTACTCCAATTAAATAGAAAACTTAGATCCCTAAATAATTTTAACAAAATATTCTAAAATTAGGGAAACTTAAAACTTATTCAAAATAAAAATATATTCAAATAGAATTTTTCCATGTTTCATGCTCTTTTCTCGATAATTTTAGATCTTTAGACAGATAAAAACTGAATGAGAAATATTGAAGAGAAAGAGAAAATTTAGAGAATAATTAGAGAAAATTAGAGAGATTAAAGAAGTGATTATAAAATTTTGCTAGTCTTTATATATTTTGTTATTCCTCTTCAAGACTCTTCCAATAATTCTGACCCGACCCTTACATATTGACTCAAGTAAATTTTGAATAAAATTTATTTTATAAAAAAATAAAATAATATTTTAAGTATTAAATGTTTTAAATTTTTTTATATTTAGAAAAAATAGTGATTGTTTTCAAATAAAAAACTTATATGTGTATATGAAGGTTAAATGAAGTTATAAAATAAATATAAATAAATAAATATTTTATGAAACTTCATCCACTTAATTTATAATTTATGATTTTCAAGTAAGAAATATTAAATATAAATGTTTTTATTTTAAATTATATACTTATATTTAAAATAAATAAGTAAATAGTAATTTAAAAAAAAATCCCAGTTTTACTAAAAATAGATGATTTTATTATTAATAAAAAATATTATTTTAAATAAATAAACAAATAAAAATATTAATTTTCTAAGAAAATTATATAAAAAATAATTAAAGATATGTTTTTTTAATAAAAAAGTATGCTTAATTATAAAATTAGGTAGCTAATTTTATTATTCTAATAATTGGTATTCTCCATTACCTCTATAGCTGCATAGAAAAGTTATATAATAATAAATAATATTTTTTTATAATTTTATTATTATTATAATATTGAATTTTTATTTATAAAAATATAGATAATTTTTTGCATCGATAGTCAATGAGTAAGAACAAAAATATATTCGAGTAATAAAATAGGGAGAGTATTAAATATGGATGCATGGTGGTCGAGATTAAAGAATGATGTGAGGGGGAAGTACATAAGACATGAAATCTTTACTTGGTAGAGTTATACGTCTCATTATTTTTAATAAATGATGCTTTTATAATTAATACTTATGTGATAATGAAAAACTGAGAATAAGCTCTTAATTTTTTTTTAAATTTTGTATTAAAGATTAGGTTAAAGTATATATATATATATATATATATATATATATATATATATATAAAAGGTATTTACTCTCCTGACAAAATTATTTAAAGAGGTTTAAAATAAAATCCAATAATAACATACCAATAAATTGGATTCAATAGGTTAAATCTAACAAATTAAATTTATTAGTTTAAATCAATTATATTTACTAAATCTGATTGTTCAAATTTATTAATCAGATATCTTAATTTATCTTTAATTATACACGGAACATTTTATTTAAATTATATTACTTACTTCAACATTTAAATTATATTACTTACTTCAACATTGAAATATAATCTTAAAACTAATAAAGTTTTAGAATACTTTATGTAAAAGACTTGTGAAAGAATTATTTCAAAGTACCCAATTTCGATAAATACAAATTTTATAAAAAAATTATTTATAAAAATATATATATATATATATATATTATCTTATAATTATAATAAATAATTATAAAAATTTTTATTTTATGTGATGAGCTAAAAATTATTCTTATTTTTCTTTATATAAATATGGATAATACAAGAAGATAAAGATACTCAAATATTTATAACGTTTACTTAAAAAATATATTAAATTTGATTATAATAATGATTAAAAAATTTAAAATTAATTTAAATTATTAAAATAATTTATTAAATAAAAGATAAGAAAATAGTATTAATAGAATAATAAATTTAATTTTTCTATATTTGTAGTAAAAATATGCTTAATTTCTTATGCTTAATGTAATTATTTGATTTTATGGAAAATATAATATAATTATATTTGTAATTTTTATTTGTATATTCACTTAATCGTTATATTTGTAATTATCAGACAATTTTTGTACAAAGAAAAAATCAATCATACTTATGTAGGTCACTTTCAGTAATTTAATATTTTTCCTCGTAATCTTTGTTGTTTAAAATTATTATGATTGGATATTATAATTTATTAAAAATTTCCATTTTTTCAATGAAAATTTTTGCTTTCTATTTCTTATATTTAATTATCTTTATTTTATAATATTTTTTATTATTTATTAAATATAAATTAATAAATAATATTTTTTATTTTAAAACATCATATTCTCTTAATTTTATTTGTTAATATTTTTATTTTATCCATCAATTTTTTAATTAAAAAATAAAGGACAATTTTAACATTATAAAAAAAAATATCTAACAATTTTCATCACCTCAATCAAATCAATAAATTCTTTATTTATTTTCATTTTATTTTCTTCAAATTAAACAATCTTATTTTTTTTTCTTTTTTTTTACCCCTTTTCTCTATTAAACCAAACAAACCATTAATTCAGTTATCATTTAATAGTGATTTTATTTATTTATTTTTATTATTTTTTTATTACTCTTTTCATCTAGTATTATAATGAATTCGTTAATTTGTGATAAGCAAATTCTGATTAAAAATTTATTTATTTATAAGTAATTTTTATATATTTTTTAAAAATTATCTTTAATTTTTTTATACGAGAAAAAAATTCTAAATTATTTAAATATATCTATATATATAGATATTATTTTTAAATAAATAAATTTACCTAAGCAAGTTAAAAATCATAATAAATTATTATTATTTTTAATTGTTTAAATAAACAGTCTCAATATCTCTTTGAGCTTTCTAATTAAATGTGATCTTTTATCAATTAATCAATGTGGTTCTTTACAATATTATTCGCGATCTATTTGAATTTAATGTTTTTGTTAATGAATTATTTATGAATCAATTATTAAATTTGATTAGGAATTAAATTATTAAAATTATACAACAATGAATTCTAATAAATATAGTAGAGATATTTAATATAATTATATATTTAAGTTAAATTTAAAATTATTGATTAAATTAATATAATTTTATGTCAGTTCATTCTAGTTCAATCAGCATTGCCGAGGAAGCTAAATGATAAATGTACTAAAAAATGAATATTATCGAGAGAAAGAGACAACGAAAAAAATGCAAAGTCTTTCTCATTAACAAATAATTAAAAACTTAATGTAGTAAAAAATGTTGACAATGTACCAAAAAAATGATTAAAAACTTTATATTATTATATCGAATGAAAGGGACATGCTGGCAGTGGAGGTGCTGAATATGGATTTGGTAAGCACTTTTTTAAGTCCAGCATCTTTCTAGAATTTAGGAAAGCATTTGTCGAAAAAAATAATAAGAAAGTGCTGGACAATCTGTCTATTACACTGTACATAACAATAATGTTGTTCTTCCCATAAATTTAATCTTCAATATAACATTAAATAAACTAAAATCTCAAATAAAAGAATATGATAGAGTATTTTTTTTCTATAATTAGATTAATCAATAAGAATAAAATAAATTGTGGAGAAAAAATAGGGGAAAGAAGAATATGAAATAATAATAAATAGATGGTTATGAGAAAGAGTCCACTTGGAGAAAAGAACAATGGGGTGGTAAATATGCGGAGTGGGTGTCTAACGCGTGGCTTCAAGTTGGGGTTAAGTTGGAGGTGGGATTGAGAGTGTGACAAGGAAAGGAAATAAATAGTGAAATGTTGTGGCACTGATATTTTGTTAGATAGATAGCTACGGCTTAGTTTCGAGATTTTAGGTTAGTGGTGGAAACAACAAGTACAACTTACAACCACGTTGTTGTGTTGTGTGCTTAGCTGGATCCACTCTCCTTTTGTTATTCATAGAATGAATCCACTAGGTAAAGTCACCAATGACTTTTTCACTCATGTATATTTTTTTTTTTTTAAATTTCATTTATAAGATATGATCATAAACTTTTTGTATTTATATATATATTTTTTAAATTTCACATATATATTTTTTTTAAATAAATAGATAGAATTTTTTTATTAAAATAAATGAATAATTTTTATAAAAAAAATTTATATTAATTAAAAATACGATTGAATTATAATATATAAATAAAATATAAATTTTATATTTTAAACAGATTTTGAAAATGAATTAAAATTGTTGAGATCTAAATTAAATTATTTATTAATATACTGAATTTTAATTAATAAATTATTAAATTTAGATTATATTAATAAATTATAATATATAAATATATTATATATATTGTATGAGAAATTCTGATTATTAACATGTTAATAATAATTTATTAAATAAATATTTAAAAAGTAAATATAAATAAATTTCAAACATAATTTTTTTTTATCTCGTGTATCATTGATTTATGATATTTCTGTTTTATTTATATTTTAATTAAAAATAAATAATGTAAAATTAGGATATATGTATAATTGATATGATTAGAATCTCAACAACTAAAATTATATATTTCATTTATAATATTTTAAACTGTCAATTTATATAACATCATATCTGTTGTGGGCAAAGATGAGACTTAGAGTTCAAAGCAAAGACACTCGTGTATTTCGTGCGTTGTTTTGGTTTGGTGTGATGTTTTGGTATCTATGGCTTGAGATTGGACAACACTGTATAGCATTTATATATGTTATTAAATTTTTATAAAAGTTTTCGTTGAGTTTTTATAATTTTTTTTTTTCATACCATTAAAAATTTGATTATGTGGTAAACGGATACATTATTTAGGTAAAATATTTTTTTCTTATAAAATATTTTATTTATTAAAATATTTTTTATAAAAATTTTGTATTGGTTTATTTTTTTTTAACACTAAATAACATTTTTTTAGTTCAAATTTTAAATATTATTAATGTATTAATTGTTTTACCAAAGAAAATTTAACTTAGCACGAATGAATATTTAATGAGAATTTGATGTGAAATCTAATTTTTAAGATGTAGTTCGTAAATTGTAAATTATTTTTTCTCTTTCATTATATTAATTTATTTTCTTAAAAATAAATTAGATAAATTATGAATTTATTTATTTTTATTAAAGATAATAATACTCTAAAATAAGATAGAGATATAACATATTTATAATTATGAATAATAATTATATGTAAATATTCTTATCATTATTTATAAAATAAGTAATAATATATAAATATATAAAATATTTTTTTTAATATGATATTATAGTTTATAATTTATCTTAATTGTTATGTATTTTGATAGATTTGATAAATATTTTATGAAATTCTTATATTGCCTATTTTAATTCTTGGATTATATGATTAGTTCTTTGACTTGATGGTTAACTAGTGTTTCTTTCTTACAATTTCTGTCTTCTTTGGATATATGTTTTAATGAACTTTTTAAGGAAGAATAATGTTTACTTATCGATGTTACTTTTCCAAAACCTGTCATATGTTGCCTATAATAAAGGAAAAAATGTCATACTTATTAACACCTAATTTCGTCCAGAAAATAAAAAAATAAATAATATAAATATATATATACTTTTTCTTTTATTATTTATTTATTTATTAATTATAATTATTTATTTATTATTAAAAAAAATAAAAAATAATAAAAAATAATGTTTTGAATAAAAAAAGAGAGAATTATAAAATTAAAGATAATTAAAAATAAGATAGAAATAATTATTTTTATTTATTTATTTTATTTTTATTATGTATTTATCTATTTTCTTAAAATAAAATAAATAAATAAATAAAAAAAAAAAGAAAAAAGGGGATCTAAATAAAAAATGAAGTATATAAAAAAAAAAGACCCAAACCCAATGAACCCATGGCCCAAGGAAAAGTAACCTAATTTTTTTAACCTAAGGATAACCTAAAAACAAATGGGGGCAGTAATAAGAAGGGGTGGTGGCTGTAAAAGGGGAGAAGAAAAAAGAAAGAACGAAAAAAGAGAAGAGGAAGAGGAGAAGAAAAAAAGAAAGAAAAAAAAGGGAGGAGAGGAAGAAGAAGAAGCAGGATATTTGGAAGATAGAAAGCCAAATTTGGAGGTATTATTTCTTGGTCTTTGCATTGTCTTTTTTTATTTATTATTTTCATGTTTTTATTATTACCTTTTTACCAAATGTGTTTGTCTTGTATCCAAGTTTTTATATTAAAACAAAAAAAATTTTGGATGCTTAGCATGAAAGAGTGAATCATTAGCATATATGGAAGTGCTGTCAAAGTTCTTGACTGGCACACTGAACTCAATCACTCGCAAATGTATGGTTTTGTTTGTCATTGTTTTGATCCTTAGAACACTATTGTTTCCATCCTTCCCTGGCTTTCGTGAGATTGAATGGAGCAACCTTGTATATATCCGCACTCCCTTTTTTAATTCTGACACCGGAATTCGGCAAGATAAGTTTTGGTGGTTCCTCAGCTTGTGTGGGGATTAAATAACCAGAAGATTGCATTCGCAAGAGCTTGTCTTACTGCTAGAATGCTGAACAGAACATTGTTGATGCCAAGCCTTAGTGCCTCATTGTTTTTACAAAGAAATAGACCTCTTGCAACCTATTTCCTTTGACAAGATATTCCACTTTAAGAAGTTTAATACCCTTTGCTATGGTTTTGTCCGGTTGGGGCACTATTTGGATGTCTTGAATAGAATAGAAGTGCTGGAAATGGAAAAGGGGAGTGGCAGCGGTGGTGCGGGATGCATATGGCCAAATCCCTTTCTTTGTTTTTTTTTTATTATTATCGTTTCTTCTTCTTTTTATTTACGTATCTCATGTTATTGTAATTTATTTATTTATTCATTTATTTTATTTTAGTTTATTTTATTTTATATTTTTTTCTTTTCTTTCATTTTATCATTTTTTTTACTTATTTTTATTATTTACTTATTTTTATTTTTTTTATTCAAATTAATCTATTCATCATATAATAATACAAAATCTTGACCATTTATATATATATATAAAAAAAAATATAATTAACAAATCTAAAATTTAATTTAACATTTTGCCTAACTTGCAATTCATTAGATAATTCTAATATTCATCATATTACTAAAAAAAAAGGGAAGTTATGTTGAATTCTAATTATATATATGATTGCACACGTCATACTGATCTCGAATAATAATTGTAATATGCTAATTTAAATTAAATAGATTTTTCTAAATACTAAATTATGATATCAATATTATATCAGTTTATCTTAAGAAGGGTAAGGATCAAGTATGATCGCGTCCATCATTTTATATCCTATATCTCATCTTTTATTTTTTTTTATATATATAAATTTATAATCATTAAATTATATGATTTATGCTACATTCTTTACATATATGACCACACACGTCATTATTTTGTTATTTTTATCAAAGTTTACTCAAATTTTAATTTTATAAATATTTATTTTGTTAATGATTTCATAAAAAAAATTGGTACTAGCTTTTTAATATAAGTGTGAAGTATACTTTTCCTCTTCATATTAAAAAGTTGTCTAGATGTTTGTATAATCATATGCATTTTCTTACATCTAGTACCCATTATATTTAAGTATTTTTTATATCACCTATATATAAAATAATCATTTAAATATATGTATGGCTAAACGCGTCATCTTATATTTAACCTTTAACTAAATTTTATTTAGATAAAATAAATATATTTCAATCTTTTTAAGCAAATTTATATAACAATCTATAATATTAATGTATAATTTACACTATCTTGATTTATTATAAGATTGATAAAGAGAATATTTTTTAAAACTCATTTCTTTTTAAAATTACTAAAAAAAATAACGTTTTAGGAAGAACTATGTAACCCTGATTTTCCATTCTAAATGAAAATACGTAGGAGTAAGGTTAATATCTTGTCGGGCCCAAATAAACTTTAATTTAATATTTTTCTTTTTTTAATAATAATAATTTAAGAATTATTTTTACACTATAATATTTTATTTGTTTATAAGGAAAATAAACATTATAAGGTTATATTTATCTTGCATATTTAATTGAAAGGTAACCGTCTTAAGACGGACGTTGTAGGTGCTGATACCTTCCCTACACGTAATCGACTCCTGAACCCATTTTTTTTGTTTCGAAGATCATTTTAGTTTTTCTATAGTTTTCCTTAATAAACTATGGTAACGACTCTTTTGTTCCCCTACAAAGGGTGAAATCTTTTTACATTCGCCGGTCTCGTCGTGACCCCGGTTGCGACACCTATAATAAAGGAAAAATGTCTCATGGTATTACTCTTGTAGAACTTGTGACTATTGCCTATGCTACATAGAATAAAGGAAAAGTTTGTGGTTTATGACAAATCTAATGTTTTTACTACCAATAATTATATTTCTTGTAACTACAATTAGAAGTTTTGTAATTATCGTAAACAGTAGCATCATCATATTTCTAACTTCTCCTATGAAAATTACAACATTTAGGATAATCATTTCTATTTCACGACTAGTGTTACAACTTCTCTTCTAGTAATGATGATATAATGGTGGTGCTCTATACATGATTCAATAAATATTACTTTTAGTTTTGAGCATTCCGTATAAGTCATATAATATCTCTCTTCCATTATTTCTTGATTCTATCCTCTAATCCATCTAATCATATAATAAATATTACTTTTAGTTTTGAGCATTCCGTATAAGTCATATAATATCTCTCTTCCATTATTTCTTGATTCTATCCTCTAATCCATCTAATCATATGACAGGTTACTTGAAATACCTACATAATATACATTCTCATGATACTAAAAAAAATTCAAATTATTGATAATAACACTCTTTTTATCATTAATAATAGTGACATAAACTCTAATTTTTAAAATGTGCTTGTATTTACTTCTAACTTATTATCTAATATTAGTCAATTAGTGGACCATAATTGTAATATTAACTTTTCTTAAGTTAGATGTCTTGTGGAAGAATATATATTGGAAAAAGTGATCACCAAAGAGCCTAAAATGGGAAGATTGTTTCCTCTCTAATTTGTCTTTAATTATTTTATTATTAAAAATAATAAAATATATTATCTCATATATCAAAATAAATATTTTCTTTGTTTACAAGAAGATACTTTTTGTATTTATATTATATTTCCTTTTAAAATGTATTATCACCTAGAAAAATATTAAAAGATATAAAAATTATCTTACCTTTTATATATATATATATATAAATAAATAAATAAATAAAGATTATTAAGTATTAGAAATAAAAAAAATAAGAAGTTTAAAAATGAAAGAAATATCCATAAATATTTTTATATTGGTGAATAAAAAAAGGTAATAAATTTTATTTTTTTATTATTTTTCTCACTAAGATATTAACATGTGTGATATAAAAATATAAAATATAGATACAATATTTTTTTATTTGCTATTAGGATTTAGGGTTTAGGGTTTAGAGATGTGTGATACTTTATTTTTATGTTAAAATATGAAAAGAAGAATTCAAGTTATGTTTTAGAGATGTCTAAAAAAAATATAGATTTATTTTCTTAAGAAAAATAATATTAATAAATAAACTCTAGTGTACCAAATTTAAATTCAATGAATAATATTGAAGATATTGTTTAATAACCTATAATGCAAATTATTGATATAATAGTTAGTTTGATCCCTTTGTTTGAAATTCTTGGCTCTGCCTCTCGTAATACACATTAACTTCCCTTGATCATTTGCTATAGTAACTTATGACAAATCTTTCCCCTTGCACAATTTAAGTTCATGCCATAGTAGTCTCAATCATCTTATGTAATAAAGATTTGTTCATATTGTGCCTCACAAGATACAAGTTGACATCATTTTTGCCTTGAAATTTGGTAAGTTGATATGAGCTTTAATGATATTTTCTAGGTGAATTTCTCTTCCTCCTGGTCTCTCTTAGGACTATGCAAACGGAATGGTTATTTATGGTAGTAATCTCAATCTCTTTCACCATATGAAGTTAAAGAGGGTGATCTTTTTCTTTTTGTTACTTCTCTCTCCCTTATTCTAATTCCTTTGCTTCTCTCATACATCTTGATCTTTGTCATCATCTCCTCAACACTTGACATTTCTTTTGGTGATGATTGTGGAGTAAACATTCTACACATGTTAGAAAGATAAAGAACAACAAAAAGTAAAGAAATAATGTTATTATATCTAAAGCACACATGACGAAAATCAGAACAAGAATAATGGAAGAAAGAGAAATACAAAGAACACTAGATATGAAGAGAATGAAAAAGTCTCGTTTATTACATAGTAAACAAAAAACAAATAATTCAATACTTTTATCTCTTTAGTTATTTGTAATGAAAAATTTATAAAATTAATACATGTTAGTTAAAAGACTAAGAAAATTTAACTAACTTAAAAAAATACAATAAAATATACATACACATATAAAAACTATTAACTATCTTATTTTATTTTGTATGTTTTTAGATGGATCAATTTTAATATTCATCGAATTATTTTTTTCATCTTCCTTTTTTTTAGATAAAAGTGTATATAAATTATAATTTTTTTCTAGAACAAATAAGAGAATGTGTGTATTTGGAAGAAAAAATGTTTTCATTTCTAATTACAAAAATACCAATTTATCTATTTTCTCATTTTAAAATTATTAATTTCTTTTAACTCCTTTTTCTTCTTCAAAGTTACCGATTACGAACCAATGAGTCACATATTTTCATGTAAATTTCAAGCAATATCACACAATACGTTCTGACAATGAGATTTCTCTACTTCAAATTTTCAATTGCATTCTCATTTCTTAATGGATCTTCAAACTTCGACGACAAGCACCACCATGCATAGTGCCTTTGAATCTTCACAACCTCAACCACCAAAACCATCCCCTACTCTCCCTTCACCTTCCACATCATCAACCCCTCTTATCTTAGTCCCATCACTTTCTTCCCTAAATCCTAACCCTAGCTCAAGCCCAAGCCCAATTCAAACTACGAACCCTTAAAAGCCTCACTCCTATGCCTTCCCAACCACGCCCTCCTCAATCTTTTGGTCGCACTTTATCGTCACAGTCTCAATTCTCGCACTTCTCTTCTGCACCTTCGTCGCCCTCTATTCCCAACGGTGTAGCAATGTTAAGGGGTAGCATGGCAATCAGTATATCTGCGCACCACCAGATGATGGTAGAACTAGGAATAATTATTATTCGAAGAACTACAAACTTTAAGGATTCCAATGGAAGAATAGAATCCGAAAATTGTATTGAATTGAGAGAAGATTATGAGATGTTTAAAATTTCACACATCAAGTGTAAGGACCCGGTGTGTGATAGTTCTAGTAAGATAGTAGCTTAAGTAGTGAAGGGTGAAAGTGATCGATAAAGTTTTAAAAGAAATATAAATAGAAAAACTTAACCTTTCAACCTTCATTATTTTAAGTTTACCATCTCTCTAGAAAACCTTTTCTCTAAACTCTCTCTCTCCCTTCTCTCTAACCAATTTTCCCACCTTCCATCCTTTTCAAGATTTGAATATACCATTGTGAAGCTTGCGGAGAATAGATCTATTTGGACCGATCAGAATTTCAATTTGGGTAAGTTTTCCTAATTTTCCTCCTATGGCCTGAGAAGAAGATTTGGTGTTTATAGATTAAAATTGTGTTTTTAGGCGCTTATAGGACCAACTGGAGCTTCTAAGCTTGGATTCATAAGAGAAATGGCAAATTGGACTGAGGAATTTGAGGTAAGGGAAGCTAGAACTTTGACTTTTCTTGTTTTTGGAAAAATCTGTGTTTCTGCTTCGAATTTGTGAAAATTGGATTGTTGTATGGTGTTTTGTGTGCTTGCCTGTGTTTCGGAAGCCATTGCATGTTGAATTGGAGCTCAGCCTGAGAAAATTCGTTGAGCGCAGGGGCCCTGCGCTCAGCGGATTTTGTTACAGGGATGACTGTAAAATTTCTCTTAGCGCATAGTACGCTTAGCGCATGAAATTGCGCTGAGCGGAATTTTACAGCGATCATCGGATGAAAAATTCACTGAGCGGAGGAACGGGGCGCACTCAGCGCATTACTGCGCTGAGCGGATTTGTAAAAAAAAAAAAAAAAAAAAAAAATCCGCTGAGCGGATCTGGGCTGTGCTAAGCAAATTTTTCCCAGTGTGTTTGGCTTTATTTGAGTTGAAAAGGTGAAATTGATATATGTATGTATGTATGATGTTCTTAGACAAGTAACTATGATGCATGAGATGTAATTATGATGAATGAGAATGGTAATGAGCATTATGCGTGTATGATTCTTGGAAAAATGTATATGATGCCTGAAATGTAACATGTGATAGAGTAGTGTGTATGGATCTAGGGATATAGCCTAAGGTATCCAGGCCTCAATGTGAGTCCCGGTCACGTAGACTAAGGCCACATGTGGTGAGAGGTCGATGGAAGTTCCATTAGTTACTCAAAGGAGGAAACTAGATGGGACTACCCTGATGTTGTGAGTTGTGAGAGGATGGCGCTGAGGTGAAAAAAACTCAGTTAGCCGGTCGTGATAAGACCCGTGGTCCTGCTCCGATACATGGATGGCGCTGGGGTGCAAAAGACTCAGTTAGTCAGTTGTTATAAGACCTGTGGTCCATGTCTGGATACGTTAGGTGTTAGCCGTAGATGTCCGAGATTCATACGGTCTTCCGGAAGACGTCAATCTTGAATGTGATATGTGATGTGTGAATTGAATGTGATTATGTGTAAAGCCTTAGGTAGGTCCTTACACTTGGATGTAATTATAGATAATATCTTATGTAATTTATATAATCATGTATGCTCTTTTGTATGTCTAGCTTACCCTATTTGTTTGGTGTTTCGTTTGACAGCTATGATCGTGTTCCTAACACGGGAGCAGGTGCCAGGTCAGGAGAGGAGTCTTCATCAGGGAGATAGTAGGACTAGGAAATTTATGTAATAGGATTCTTGTCTTCTTTTGAATTATAGAAAATTGAAAAATTTATCAGACCTTGTGAGAAGTTATTTTGGGAATGCAATAAATTAGTATTATGAATATTGAGATATTACGAGTAATTTGGTATAAATTAGCATTTTTGGGTTCGTTACATCAAGCTCAATAAGAGTTTGTTATTTATAGGTGTCTTGCACTAACTAACAAAAAAAATTGTTGAAATTATTGAATTATTAAAATCACTAACTATTTTCCACGTGACTCTTATTAACCTTTTATATCAATTTTCCTGCCTTCAAAAAATCCTTGTCCTCAAGGATTAAAATTTGGATACTTCCTCTTCAACTCCTAAAAGAACTACCATATAGCATCTTCTATTAATTGGTGCTTCAACTTGACAAGCACCTTAGTGATAGCTTTGTTGCCTCTCTTGACAGTTAGTCTATGTAGGATTCTCTTAGGTTCTTTGCCTCCTATTACACCATTTGATTAAGTAGGAATGATACTTGAAACTAGTGCTTCACCAACAAACTTCTTAAGTTGTGATACATGAAAAACATCATGAATTTTTTACCTTTGTGGAAGATTGAGCTTGTAAGCTACAACTCCAATCTTCTCTTCAATTAGAAATGACCAAAGCTTTTAGGTGCTAGTTTTGCATTAACTCAAAATGCTATAGAGATATGTTTGTAGGGATGAAGTTTAACATACATAAAATCACCAATCTCATAGGACCTCTCACTCCTCTTCTTGTTTGCCAACTGCTTCATTCTCTCTTGTGCCCTCTTCATGTGAAATTGGACTAACTTTAGTGTTTCGTTCCTTTTCTATAAACTTTTATCAATTACCTCCACCTTTGATTCACCAAGTAAATAAGGAAGATAGATCAAAGGAGGTTGGCCAAACATAACCTCATAGGGACTGTATAGAAGTGTGATGGTTAGTATTGTACCACCATTCTATTAGAGGAAGCCATTTAGACCACTCATGAGGGGCATCACAACACATGCACCTTAGGAATGTCTCCAAACATTTGTTCACTACTTCGGATTGACTATTAGTCTGTTGAAGGTAAGTTGTAGCTAAACCCCTTGAAAGGCCATTAAATCCTTCTAGATTTTACTAACAAAAATGGGATCTATATTGTTGGTTATAGAGTCTGGATAACCATGCAACTTAAACACATTGTCCAAAAAGAATTGAGCAACTTCTGTAGTAGTGTAAGGGTGTGCTAAAGGCATAACATGGGCAACCTTACTCAATTTATCCACAACTACATAAATCATCTGCTTTCCCTTGAAATTAGGAAGTCCTTCAATGAAATCCATGGTGATATGTTGTCATATCCTCTCTGGAATGGGTAAGGGTTGTAACAAACCCGGGGATGTAGCTTGGTCATATTTACATTTTTGACAGATTTCACAATTTAACCCAAATATTGTCACATTTTTTGTCATACCCCTATAGTACACCTTTGAATTTAGCCTTTTTAATGTGGCTTCTCATTCAGAATGACCATTAGTGGCACTAGCATGTATCCACTGCAATAATTCAGTCCATAAGGAAGCATCCTTTCCAACTACTAATCTCCTTTTCCTTTTGAGTTCGTTGTGATTTGAGGTATGGTTTTCATGTGAAGAGGCATTTGATTCTAGGTCTTGGATTAACTTTTGAAAATCAAGATCAACTTGCAAATAGGCTACGATTCTAGTTAACAAATTACTCTCTAGAATGAGAGTGGTAATGGCTTGACATTCTATTACTTCTTGCCTTGAAAGTGCATCAACTTCCAAGTTTTCTCTCCTTGCTTGAATTCAATGGTGAAATCAAACTCCATCAGTTTTACCAACCATTTCTATTGGAACATAGTAGTTAGTCTTTGACTTAGTACTACAAACTTTTATGATTTGTTCTAATAATAAAATGAGTGTTTAACAAGTAGTGCCGCCACTTTTGGACTACAAAAATAACTGCCAACAACTCTTTTTCATAAGTGGAGAATGATTGTTGTTGTTTGTTAAGAACTCTACTAATAAAGGCAATTGGATGGTGGCTTTGCATCAGCACTACACCAATTCCATAACCAAAGGCATCTACCTCAACCACAAACACCTTTGAAAAATTAGGTAATGACAATACTGGTGAGTTAATCAAACTGTTCTTAAGGGACTGAAATGCAGCTTTGACTTCCTTAGACCAATGCAGTTATTTTTCTTCAGCATGTTAGATAAGGGTCTTGCAATGCCTCCATAGCCCCTAACAAACCTTCAATAATACCTTACAAGTTCCAAAAAACCCCTTAACTATTTAAAGGATGTTGGTAATGGCCAGTTCTTTACAACTAGTATTTTGATAGGGTCATTGGAGACACCATCTTCTGAAATAAAATGGCCTAAATATTCCACCTTTTCTACACCAAAGTAATATTTAGATCTTTTAGCATAAAGTTCTTTCTCATAGTCAATAGAACCATATGCAAATGAGAGAGATGGTGTTGTAGGTCCTTGTTCTAAATCAAGATGTCATCAAAGAATACCAAAAGGAACCTTCACAAGTATTCCTTAGAAACCTCATTCATGAGACCTTGAAAGGTGGTTGGTGTATTAATGAGGTCAAATGGCATGACTAAGTACTCAAAGTGACCTCCATGCGTCTTAAATGTAGTTTTGTGGATATCATTGTCCTCCATTCCCACCTGATTATAACCTGTCCTCAAATCAATTTTAGAAAATACCTTAGAGCCATGTAACTCATCAAATAGATCATCCATTAAAGGAACAAGAAACCTGTCCTTAATTATCTATTTATTAAGGTCCTTGTAATCAACACAAAGTCTCCAAGATCCATCCTTCGTGCCAACCAAAATAATAGAACTTGCAAAAGGATTGCTACTTTTCTGAATTATACCAGATTTAAGGGAATCCTGCACTAATTTTTCAATAACATCTTTTTGCTGCTTGACATATCTATAAAACATTTTATTAATAGGGTTAGTCTTTGTGATCAAAGAAATTTTATGATTATGATGCTCTAATTTAGGAGGCAGGTTGGTAGGTTCCTGAAAAATTTCTTCAAACTGCAATAATAATGCATCAATAGATTCAGGAACAATATGAGTGGTAGCATGTGTAGTTAATGAATGTAATAGGATTTCATTATCCTTTTCACACAGTTGTTGCATAGATAAATGCACATTAGAGACAATTGTTTTTTTGTAATTGTTTCTTCCTTACACTTTTTATTCCTTCATTAGTTGCCCTCTTAATACCAGCTTCTTGCCTTGCACATAAAAATGCATGGATAACCTATCAAAGTTCCACATGATGTCCCCTAAAATGACCAACCACTCAATTCCTAGCACCATATCATGTTAGGTTGGACTTCCAACTATGTGTTTAAAAAAGTCCAAATGGGTTAAGCCCATTTTAATTGGAGAGGGGCTTCTAGGTCAGGGAGTACAAAGGAGAGAGGGTTAATTTTTAACATCTTTGGAAGAGAAAAAAGAGATAACATTGTTTGTCACATTTATAGAGCAACTTTCATAAAACTAAGATTCTCGCTTCGTTCACCGTTAGATTGGGCTAACATTTTGACAGAAGGTTTGTGGAATATGCTTCTTTAGTTTGATCGTTGGGATCGTTAATTGGAGGTATATGGTTAGAGTTATTAGTCTCGCACTATTGCTCTATTTTAGGTTTCTCTTTCTTTGTTCTTCAAATTTGAGAGCATTATTGCTTTGATGTATTGGTCAATTAAAGACACTTATTTGTGCATATAATCTGACTCTCTTGTACCCATATTTGATTTTACTGGAGCTTGATTGACTGTCTTGTGCCCGTGAGTTTTTACTTCTCATATTGAGGGGGTTTTCCCACGTTAAAAAATATTAATGTTATCTTTTGTGATTATCCTTGACATTTTCTATTGTTATTGCTCCTCACAGATTCTTCCAAGTTTGGAGAAATTATTTCCACTGAATATTTTGGTTTTTGGTTGTTGTATTATTGTTTTCCTTATCACAATGGTATCAAAGCTCTAGGTTTGGGACTATACTTACTTGCTTGAATGATGAAGGTGATGATTACTTTAAATGATACAAATTATCATTTGTGGAAGGACAAGATGAAAGACTTGTTATTTGTGACGAAATTGCATCTTCTAGTCTTTGCCACACAAAAGTTAGATTTTATGTCGGATAAAGAATGAGACTTTTAGCATCAACATTTGTGTTTTTATTCGAAAATATGTAGAAGCCATTATTTATAATCATATTGCTAATGAGACAAAGGCTAGAAGATTATGGGAGAAGATTGAGTCTTTTTATCCTTCTAAGTCAGGCAATAATAAATTATATTTGTTGAATTGTCTGATGAATTTGAGGTACAGGGAGAGTTCTTCCATTTCAAATCATTTAAATGAATTTCAAGGGCTCTTAGATCAATTGTCAAGAATGGGTATCAACTTTAATGATGAAGTTTTATGACTATGACTATTGATTACTCTACCTGAGTCTCAGGAGATATTTAAGGTTTCAATTACAAACTCTGCCTCTAATGGAATTGATTCTTTTCAAATGGTAACGAGTGGTGCTCTTAATGAAGAGATGAGAAGGAAGACACATGGTTCTTCATCTCATTCTGATGTGCTTGTCACAGAAAATAGAGAGAGAAGTCAAGAAAAGAAACCAAAGGATGGTAGAGAGAATAACAGGAGAAAGTTCAAGTCAAGATACAAGAATGTGGAATGTCATTATTGCAAGAAAATTGGGCACATTCAAAGATACTATTTTAAGTGGAAAAAGAAGAACAAAGGTAAGAAAAGCAAGCTGAAAGATAATGATCATGATGGTGATTGTGTTACTACTACTACATTTAGTGATCTTGTTATTCTTCGTGACTATGAGTATATCAATCTTTTATCTGGTGAGAGCATGTGGATAATTGATAGTGATGCTACACTACATGTTACACTAAGGAAGGATTTCTTTACATATGACACTTCTGGTGATTTTGGAGTGTTGAAGATGGGTAATGATGGTGTATCAAAGGTTGTAGGTTGCTTGCAAACCAACATGGGAGTGCAGTTATTACTTAGAGGAGTTAAACATGATCTAAATATTCATTTTAACTTGATCTCTGTGCGTTTACTTGATGATAGTGGTTATGACAATTACTTTTGTTCTGGTAAATGGAAGCTCAATAAGTTAACTTGGTTATCGCCATATGGGAGAGAAATTCTAAATTGTATTAGACTAAAGCTTTGGTTGCTAAGGACAATGTGAATGCTATGTATATGGAGACATCTTTGTGGCACCGAAGGCTTGGTCATACTAGTGGAAAAGGTCTTAATTGTTTAGCCAAAAAGGATTTGCTTTTGGGTTTGAAAAGTGCAGAGTTGGAGAAATGTTCTCATTGCCTGGCTCGAAAACAAACTAGAGTATCCTTCAAGAAGCATCCTCCCTCAAGGAAGTCAGAGTTGCTTGAATTGGTGCATTCCGATGTTTGTAGTCCATTAAAGGTAAAGTCGTTTAGAGAAAGGACCAAGTGTTTGAAAAATTTAAAGAATTTCATGCTTTGGTTAAGAGGTAGTTAGACAAGAAGTTGAAATGCATTTGTATTGATAATGATTGTGAGTATTGTGAACCCTTTGATGTTTATTGCAAGCAGCAGGGTATCACGCATGAAAAGACTCCTCCTAAAACTCCTTAGTTGAATGGTCTAGTAGAGAGGATGAATAAGACTTTTGGTTGAAAGAGTTAGATGTATGCTTTCTGAAGCAAAGTTGCCTAAGAATTTTTTAGGAGAGACATTGTTTTGTAGTCGTGCATGTTATTAATTTTAGTTTCGTAGTTCCTTTGAATATTGAGGTGCCAGATAAAATTTGGTTTGACAAGAATGTTAATTATGAACATTTGTGTGTCTTTGATTACAAGGTATTTGTTTATGTTCCAAAGGATGAAAGAGCCAAGTTAGACACAAAGACAACATAACGTGTCTTTATTGGTTATGTTCAGGATGAATTTGGTTACAAGTTGTATGATTCTATTGAGAAGAAGCTTGTTAGAAGTCATGATGTGTAGTTCATGGAAGACCAAATCATTGAAGATGTTAACAAGGTGGAGAAGACTAAACCAAACAAACGTAATAATCTCTTTGATGGTAATCTGATGCAGTTGCCTGTTCACAATCTGGATAATGTTGAATCTGATGCTCAAATGATAAGCAACTTGGTGATGTTGATGATCAACAGGTTGGAGATGGTGTAGAGATTCTGATTGATGATGCTTTAGAGGAACATGATATGGTACATGATGATGATCATGATGTTACAACTGAATTTGCACAAGTCCCTACCAGGAGGTCCAGTAGGCTAAGTAAACCGTCTTCTAGGTATCCTTCTGATGAGTATGTAACATTGATTGGTGGTGGAGAACCAGAGTGTTTTGAAGAAGCTTTAGAAAGTGAAGATAAAAAAAAGTGGTTGGATGTAGTGTAAGATGAAATAAAATTTTTGCATGATAATCACACTCATGACTTGGTAAAATTGCTTAAGAGAGAAAAAGGGTTTTAGAGAACAAGTAGATTTTCAAGGTGAATCAAGAGGCTAATTCTACATCTCCAAGGTACAAGGCCAGGTTGGTGGTGAAAGGATTTAGACAGAGAAAGAGTGTTGATTTCAATGAAACTTTCTCACTTGTGGTGAAAATGTCATCCATTAGAACTATGTTGAGTTTAGCTGCTACTCTTGATTTGGAGGTTGAGCAAATGAATGTGAAGACAACTTTCCTTCATGGTAATTTGGAGGAAGAAATCTATATGAAACAACGTGATGGTTTTCTTGTTGAAGGCAAGGAAAATTATGTGTGTAAATTGAGAAAGAGTTTATATAGTTTAAACTAGGCTCCAAGACAATGGTACAAGAAGTTTGAGTCTTTTATGTGTGATCAAGATTACATTATGACTACTTTTGATCATTGTGTCTTTGTTTGAAATTTTTCTGATGATGATTTAGTTATCCTGTTATTATATGTTGATGACATAGTTATTGTTGGAAAAAATATTTCCAAAATTGACAGGTCAAAGAAGCAATTGAGCGAGCCATTTGTCATGAAAGACTTACGAGCTGCTAAAAAGATCTTTGGCATAAGTATCTCACGTGATAGAAGAGAAAATAAGATTTGACTATCACGAGCAATATATTAAGAAGGTGTTGTAGAGATTCCATATTAAAAATGTTAAAATTATAAGTATTCCTCTTGCGACTCATTTTAAATTGAGTGTTAAACAGAGTCCTTTAAATGGAGTTGAGAAGACATATATGAGTAGGGTTCTTATGCATCTACAGTGGGTAGTTTGGTGTATGCAATGATATGTACAAGACCAGATATTGCACATGTTATTGGTACACTTAGTCGATTTTTGTCAGACCTAGGTAAAGAACATTGAAATGTTGTAAAATAGATTTTGAGGTATCTTCATGGTTCTAATAATTTGAGGCTTTGTTTTGGAGTTGATAAACCTACTTTAATGGGTTACTCAAACTCAGATATGGCTGGAGACATTGATTCCAGAAATTCGACTTCAAGCTATTTGATTAAGTTTGTAAGGGGAATTGTGGCTTGACAATCAAGATTGCAAAGGTGCATAACATTGTCTACTACAAAAGTATAGTTCATTTCCATTATAGAAGCATTCAAGGAGTTGTTATGGTTGAAGAAATTCTTACAAGAGCTTGGTTTTGTGTAGAACAATTATCTATTATTTATAGACAGTCAAAGTGTTATTCATCTTGGTAAAAATCTAACTTTCCATTTTAGGTCCAAACATATTGATGTGAGGTATTATTGGATACATAATGCTTTGAATGCTAAGTTTTTTTATTTGAATAAATTTCATACATATCAAAATGGTGCTGATATGATGACTAAGACATTACCAAGACAAAAATTTGACACTTGTCGTGAGATTGTCGAGTTGGTGGTCACTTGCACATAGTTGTGAGGGGGAGATGTGCTAGGTTGGACTCCCAACTATGTGTTTATAAAATTCTAAATGGGTTAAGTCTATTTTATCTTATTTAACCTAATTCGAGAGAGGGCTTCTAAGTTAGAGAGTACATAGGAGAGAGGGTTAATTTTCGTCGTCTTTGGAAGAGAAAAAAGAGAGAACACTTTTTGCCACATTTATAGAGTAGTTTTAGTAAAATTATAATATTTGCTTTGTTCACTGTTCGATCGGGCTAAAGTTCTGACAATAGGTTTGTGGAACTTTAGTTTGACTGCTAAGATTGTCAATTGGAGGTCTTTGGTTAGAGTTATTAGTCTCGTATTATTGCTTTATTTTAGGTTTCTCTTTCTTTGATCTTCAAATTTGAGAGCATTATTGCTTTGATGTATTGGTCAATTGGAGACACTTATTTGTACATTTGATCTGACTCTCTTTTATCCATATTTGATCTTAGTGGAACTTGATTGATTGACTTGTACACGTGGGCTTTTACTTCTCATATTGAGGGAGTTTTCCCACGTTAAAAGTATTGGTGTTATATTTTGTGATTATCTTTACCATTAACGTTTACTTTAGCTCCATCAGTTAATGCTACACTTAGTGTAGGAATATGAGTTATAGAACAACTTAATTTCTTAAATACCTCCTCATTTAAGAAGTTATATGTGCTACCACTGTCAATGAGTATATGTAAGGGTTTTTTTTGTTAGTAACCAGTTACTCTCATAGTCTTAAAGCTAGTTACACTAATTAGTGCATTAACTGATATTTGAGGGTTTAGAGAAGTGATGTGTTCTTCTTGAGATTCAACAAAATAATCTATAGTTTCCTCCTCCTGATCATCTAGCACCATCACATAAATTTTAAGTTTCTTGTATGTCAAGGCATGAACAGGGCTATAAGGTTCATAAAAAAAGTAACATAGCCTTTTGGATCTCTTATCATTCATAAAGGTAGGTGTAAGTTTTATATTAGCCTGTCTTTGGTTTGTGTTTAGGATGGGCCGTGATTCACTAGACTTGTATATAGGGTTAGGGGTGGGTAAATGACCTTTATACTAGTTTGTGTGTTTGGAAATTTAGGAATGATCTTGGTATGGACATTGAAAACAAAAGCTAATTCATATAATTTAGCCAACTAGAAAGCTTTTATCACATCTTGTGGTTGAAACATATGCAATGTTATTTGAATATCTTAGTTTAAACTTTATAAAAAAAACTCAACAAATGGTTATCATTGAGATCTAATATAAAGGTTATGATATCGAATTGATCATGGCAATCTACTACAGTTCCCTTATGTATTAATTTTATAAGTTCCGACATTGGATCATCGCATACATCACCAAAACGATATATTAATATGTTTGTAAATTCAACCCACTAGGAAGGTTATCTCTTGCAAGAGTTTTTACAAAAGAGATATACCACCAATTTCACCCAAAAATCCTCAAGAGTGCAATCAATCGTGATATACGTTTCGTATTGGTAAATCCGTTACTGAATCACATCATCACTAAAGCGCAAAAAATCAATTCGCGCCAACCGCATTCTGCAAGCATAACTAGAATTTGAATGACAATAATTTCATTGAAGAGATCCTCATTCTAGTACTTCACTTTTGGAATCCATGTTCTTCTGCAATATTTTTTTGCACTCGTTGATCCATTGAAGAATCAATTGCTTGCTAAATCACAAAAGTAATTTCAATTATGCGCGTTTCCAATTTCAAAGTAATTTGATACTCCAACCATTTCTCTTGATCTCACATATAAAAGGTTGAAATTGATATCCATAATAAAGATATAATTAAGAATAGTAATTATTTGAAAAATTACAAAACTTTAAAAATTTCAACTATAAAATAGATTAAAAATTATATTAAATTGAGAAAAAATTATATAATATTTAAAATTTTACACACGAAAATGGGTTAATAATTTATTATTTATATGTATCTTTCAATAATTAATTATAACAAATAAAATGATTAAAATAATTAAATTATTAAAATTACTATTTTTTTTAAATATAAGATTGTGCAATTTGGAAGAAAAAAAAGTTTTTATTTTTAATTACAAAAATATTAATTTATCTAATTTTTTATTTTAAAATTATTAATTTTATTTAACCCTTTGTTAGAAGTTAACGGTTACAAACCAATGAATCAGGCATTTTTCATGTAAATTTCAAGCAATATCACACATCACGTTCAGGCAGTAAGAGAGATTCCTCTGCTTCAAATTTTCAGTTGCATTCTCGTTTCTCAATGGATCCTCAAGCTCCGGCGACAGGCACCATCGCGCGGAGTGCCCCTGAATCCTCACAACCTCAACCACCAAAACCATCCCCTGCTCTCCCTCCACCTTCCATATCATCAACCCCTCCTACCTCAGTCCCACCACTCTCTTCCCTAAATCCTAACCCTAGCTCAAGCCCAAGCCCAATTCAAGCTACGAACCCCAAAATCCCCGCTCCCACGCCTTCCCAACCACGCCCTCCCCAATCGTTCAATCGCACTTTGCCGTCGCAGTCTCAATTCCCGCACTTCTCTTCCGCACCTCCGCCGCCCTCCTCTCCCGGCAGCGCATCAACGCCGAGGGGCGGCATAACACACGGTTTACCCGCGCACCACCAGAGCCCCACCCCTCCGTTTTCGTCCTCCTTCGGTCAACACTTTGGCGGCCTGGGCCGAAGCGGAGTCAATGTCGCTGAATCCACCTCCAATTCAAGCACCACTCAAGTAATATTATGCATTTTTTAGTTATTTTGAATATGAATGTGACTACTTTTTTTCATGCTTTTTAACTGGTGCAATTTATTGTATATGACTGTGACTACGTTTAGGTGAGAACGCCCGTGCAAGGAATGGGGATGTTAGGGTCTCAAATGAGGCCTGGTGGAATTGCTGCTCATCAACAGAGGCCCGTGCAATCGTCTCTTAGACCTCCTTCCTCTGCCCCGAATAATCAACCTGGTGGTCCACAAGTTAGTGTGAATGTTTTTCACTATGCTTTTTGTTTGCTTTTCACTTCTGCATTTTTTTTTTTTAATGTTTGGGCTAGTTAGAGCGTTTGTTCCATTCAAGGTTTATTGCGTTTGTGGTTGTGGCATTTCTTGATGTTGCGGGAAAAAAATATGGCTGATATGACCAATATGAGGATCGAGTTATGGCCTCTGAGACTCTAAAACTATAAGTCACAGTTAAAACCGCAGTCATGGGCTGTTAAAATGTTGGGGCCGATAGACTTAAGCTCGGTTGGACGTGTTTAGAAATATAGTGATATAGTTAGGTGCTTTTTATGAATTGGTGTCGAGTATTTTTGTTTTGCCTTCCATATTGACTGAAGTTTGTATCAACTCTTACGTGGGATCCTTGAATGCACTTCAGACTTCCAAGATAGCAGGTTTTGATTCTGCATAGAGGAAAGGTGTTCTCCCTAGTTTAGGGGTGAAGGATTATGTGTTAAAAGTTTTATTTATTTATACAAGTTTGCGATACATATTGTGTTGTTTTGTCTTGTTAGTGTGTAAGATTGTAAATATATTAAGCATTTCTTAATTCCAATTGTTATGTGTATTTGAGAGGTTTGCCCACTTTCATGCGTTATGCTGTAATGCTTGTGCTTTTCATGCAACATGCATATTTTGAGGTAAAAAAGGTAGGTAGTTTTGTAATTCATTGCATTTTCTTCAGAGCTTCCAAGGTCATGGAATTATGAGACCCTCATCAGTGGGATCACCTGCCACACTATCTCAAGGTGCATCACAAAGTGTGCAGTCACTTAATCAGCCATGGTTATCATCTGGGCTACAAGGGAAGCCTCCTTTGCCATCTTATAGGCAGCAATTGAACCCGCAATCCATGCAGCAGAGGTCACATATTCCTCCACAGCAGCAATCCACACCCACATCTTCGCAGCAGCTTCAACAACAACAACAACCCCCTTTGCTCTCTAATCAATCACAGGAGCATTTCGGGCAACAAATTCCGTCATCCAGGGCTCCTCTTCACGTGCCTCACCAGCAACAGGCTACGAGGCTACAGGGGCCTGGAAATCAGAAACCTTCATCTCTTGTGGCAGCACAAACCAGTACAGTTCAACCAGGGAGTCAAAGTAGATTGGCAAATGCAGATACCGACGAATCCTGTAATAGTATTCTCAGCAAAAGAAGTATCCATGAGCTAGTCAATCAGGTGAACTATACTACTTTCATGTGTTCCATAGAAGATTTTCTGGGATTATATTCTAATTTCCATAGCCTATTGTTCAATAAATTAGGAAAGGAATTCTCTAGATTTTGTAGTCCATGTAGTATTGCTGAAGGTTCTTGTACGAGTTTCCTGATGAAAGAAATAATTTAATATGTAGAGGACTTGCATGAATCATATTGATCTGTTCCTATTCTATGTTTGCCTGTTTTAACTCAAAAGAATTTCATGGATTCTCCCAATTTATTAAATTTTATAGTTCCCCAGGTCCCATATTAGATATTTAAGGAATTGGATCAAGATAGTCAAAATTGAGATTATGGATGGGATAGTCAAAATTGTGGGGTCGTAATATAGATTGTAGATCCTACTCCTACATGAATGAGGTATATACTCACATAATGATACAATAATATACCAAATCACACTTCTAAAAATACTTAATGAAACTTAAGCTCCTCGTAAATCATCAGAAAGAAAACATGTCAACCAAGTCTTAACTCATGAGTGACAAACAAAACAAGTTAGATACCCAATCATTTAAGTCTAAGTGGCCTAATCAAAAATACCCAAATTATCATTATTGACTGAAGGAGTGATTGCCATTGTTGACTGAAGTAGCGGCAGCACTAGAAGGAGGGTTAGAAGCCCCAACACCAGCTGAAACCATTATAATGGTTAGTGAAAAAATAGAACTGCAAAAGAAGATATAATAAGCAACGAGAAAACTGTTTGCATAAAATGAACGTGGTTTTGCATTCTGGTTAGTAAGAAAAGAACAATAGACATAGAACTAAACGAACGAGCCACAAACGTCCATTGCAATGAAGGAGGAAATAGAGTGGAGTTATGACATGTTACTTTGCAATGAAGGAGAAAGTAGATTTGAGTTATGACATGTTACTTTGAGAAGGAGAAACGAAATGAAGGCTACTTACTCTTAAGAAGAGACTGCACACCGTGAAAGAGAAAACTGAGCTTGTTTCTTGGACAAGATGAAACAAAATGATTACTTGTGAAGAAAAGAGAGAAGACAAAAAGAACAAACTCTCCAATAAATGTAACGCGACCCAACATGCTGCACACAACTATTCAATGATTTTCCGATCTTCGATGATCGGGCATAAGGTGTGAAATTGTGGAATAGTGCGATTCCACAATATTATTCCCAATTTTGACTACATTGAATTGGATGGTGGCTTACAAATGCTTAAAGCTCTTAAGATAACTTGCGCTAGCTTTATATTTTGTGGTATGTCATAGAAGTGGTATTGGAACTTGGAACCTAGGTTTGAGTCCATTTTAATGTCTAAACGGAACCATGCAAGGTAACAGCTGCTTTAACTAGTAATTTAAATTTGCATGTTGTGTATTGTTTCTTAGTAACAAACTGTTTTGTTTATATCTGTTATCTTTCTGTACTATTTGTTTTGATTTGACCCATCCAAAATAAAGGTCATGCTAAGCACGTTTTTGGTTTGTAAAATTAAAAATAACTTATGTGATGTGCTACTAAAGTTTACATGTTAGTGTAATTAATTGTTTTTATAACTGTTAGTGTGGCCATCATACTCATAGGATCTGATGATTCTACTAGTTTCATTACCCTCCTGTGCCCGACCGCACCTTGGATTGATACTGTAAGCATGGAGTGAAATCACTGGTCTTACTAGTTCATAGGATCTGAAATGTAATTGTTCCCAATCTTGACACATCTGTTGTAGCTTGGCTCATTGGCCATGTTTTGGGACCCCTGTTACAAAAAACCTGCATATTCTCATCCATATTTGGCCAGTTTGTTTAAACTTAAATTAAGTTTTTCTTGAAATAAGTGATTTTTAAAACAATCACTTATTTAAGAAGCAGATGAGATTTTTTTATTAAATAAGCAGAAAACTGCTTATTTATAAAATGAGTAGAAAACTGCTTATTTTTATAATAAGCAGATTAGAAAAACACAAAATAAAAAAAATGGAAATCTGCTTATTTTATTAAGTAAGCACTTATTGTAATAAAATAAGCTAAAAAAAATTGGCCCATTAATCCTAATCTTTTCCACCTGCTCATTCAGACACTCTCTCTCATTCCCTCCGTGTTTGAACTCTGTAGAGAGGAGTTGAAAGCTACTGTGTTAGAATTCTCCTCCATCCCTGTTTCTGCCTTCAAAGCTTCTGCCCTGATATTTCTGGTCTGGTTTGTGTTGGTATGTCAGAGTGTCTTTTTTCTGGTCAGTGGGAGTTTTCCTATGGCAACCTGAAGAAACTCCTTTTTTTGGGTTATTTCTTGTTTCTTGCTTCTAAAAAATTGAGTTTCCAGACAAAATTTTAATGCTCAAACATACTTTTGAGCATGGAGCACCCCAAACCAAACATAGCCTGAATTTAGGAACTTATATTCAGGTCAATTGTTTTGAAGTCACTGGCCTAACCTAGTGTGTCTCAGTAGCCCATTTCGAGAAAAATGATTTCTTTTGCAACTTTTTGAGACTCTGAGAAATTTTAAAGAAAGAGTCAATTATTTTCCTCAAGTTAAGCTGAAAAACTGCTACTATATAGGTGTGTGCTATTTATTGATTCTCTTTGGGTTGTAGTTTATGGTTATCATAAATGTTTACCCAGAACTATTCAACTGCTTACAGTTTCCATTGCCTTCTGTTTCTCAATATGGATGATTCCCTAAGCACTTTGTTCTGCAGAAATACAGTTCTACTTTCATTTTACAACATGGACTTACAATTTGACTTGGGTATCAGATGGAATATGGCATGAAGCATTTTAAAGTTCATAATTTTACTGATTTGTAAAGCTTGTAACAGACCTACATTTCCCAAAATATGTTTGTTGTTTGCCCTATATTGACATTTATGCTTTATTGGCAGGTAGATCCATTGGAGAAGTTGGATCCCGAAGTTGCAGATATTCTTGTGGATATCGCGGAAAATTTTCTGGAGTCGGTGAGTATTTACATTTTAGTCTGTAATGCGATTGTTCACTTTTTCAAGTTGATAAAATTTCTTTAGTCTCTCTCCTTGTTAATGTTAGATCTCAATGTTTTTCCTTTTCAGTAAAGTACATTATTTTGAGCCATTAGGTTAGATGTTTTAATTCTTCAGAATTACATAGATGTTAACCCAGTGGAAGCGAATTCCATCCCTCTGTGTGGTGTTTGTATACATAACCTACTGTTTTAAAGATGTGTTTTTAGAAAATAAATAAAAATACAAAAAAACATGTTTTTATACGATGATTATTGTGAACAATGATTATAATTGTTTATTTTTCACTCATTGTTTGTTGATAACTTTATACTAAAGTAATTTTCAATGAGTTGTTTTATGAATTACTCTTTATTGATGATGATTAATTTCTATAGAAATGAACTATGTTCTCAATTGATCTTGGTCTTATTTTAGATAATTCTCTTACCCTGTTTTTTTTTTTTTACTCTTTAGATTGTTCAGTAATGTTCATTATCTCTCTATTCTTTAAATAGATAATCAGGTCTGGTTGTTCATTGGCTAAGCATAGGAAATCAACAACTTTGGAAGCGAAAGACATACTTCTCCATCTTGGTTAGCTGCTAAAAATTCTGTGCTCAGATTTTATCGTCCGCATATTTCACATCTAACGCTATTGACATATTATACAGAGAAAAATTGGAACATGACACTTCCTGGATTTGGTGGTGATGAGATTAAAAGCTACAGAAGACAGGTAAGAATGATCTGAAACTTGGTTGCATCGTTATGTTTTCTGTTTTTTTTTTTTGGATTGGTTTATATACTCTTTTGAATTTCATATTATTGGCTTGTAATTTGTGATGATTTTGCAGACTACAAGTGATATTCACAAGGACCGTCTAGCAGCTGTAAGTTTTGGTCTCTTTTCTTCCTCTTATTTTGATAGTTATCTGTTAGTTGTTTCTTGTGATTACGCATTCCTGCTAGCATGAAGACATGTTCGTAGACTTTTTGCAATACCCTTACTATTCCTATGTCTTCTTTATTTTCTTAACCAATTTTTGTTACTAATTTTAATGTGGTGATGGTGACTATTATGATTTCATTTATCATGGTTTGGCAGATAAAGAAATCAATGGCAGCAACTGAGGCAGCACATGCTAAGGGCTCAGTTGGCCAGGCATCTGGTAGTGCAAAGGGTAGTCAGGCAAAGACACCTATGAATATCATTGGCTCGCCAAACCTAAAAAGTTCATAGGATGCATCCCTTGTTTATGCTTTACACAGCAATGGAGGAACCACTTTGGTGAAGGTAATTGAACTATGTTATAAATCAAACAGGTATTCCTGTTTGCAATTTGCATCGTGAACAAAGATGGCATCTATATCTGTCATTCACAGTTGACAAATTGAAAATGCCTAGAAATGCTTTAAACTGTAAATTAGTTTCACTCTTGGCACCAAATTGTTGCATGGACTGATGCGTTTATTTCTTTGACCCTGATTCCTGAGGAAGATAATAGAAATTGACAACTTCAATTAACTTTGTCTTTGTGGAAAATCAAACATGCTGAACCTTGATCCTGATAAACATGTTAAACTTAAAGCTCAATTTCGCAACTGACCAACTAAAGCCCACCTTTTTCATGTCAAATTTTTCGATTCAACCTAATGTCAAGAGGAATGTTCGACCTAGGCTGTGTTTAGTTATCCGTTGAGGGATGGATTCATGTTCCGGAGTTCTAAACAGGCACTTAATCCTTTTGCTGGTCAAACTTGTTCTTATGTTCCTTTATCTTCTTCTTGATGTCATTCTCTCTCTTCTCTCTCTGTGCACAGAATATGATTTCCCATTTACTGTGGAACATAACTTGCAAACTGTTGTGCCTGTCTATTATTCTTAGGAAGATCAGGGTTCTTTTCAGGCTGTCCTGAGCATTCTATGTAGCAGAACCTGAGCAATAGTCAGAACTTAGAAGCATTGCAGATAGGAGGCGTCAAGATTCATATGAATCATCTTACATCTGGATAAATCGGTAATTTTTATTCATCTTACATCAAGCAATGGCTTCAACGACATCAATTTTTTTGTAATGATAATATAGTAAGAAAGCCATTGGTTGGGTAAGCTGAGCCATTTTTATTCTGGTCAACTTTCTAATTTAGATGCAAACAGTATCCTGAAATATATAGACAATCACTTTTCCTGTAAGGTAGGCTTTCCAACACCCGCTGAAATCCGGTGGCTTTGTGGCTAATGATTTTGGTTGATTCATATTTATTTCCCGCAGCCAATTTCAAAATTACTGAAGAAATATTCCTGCAATGATTTTGAAATTTGCTGTATATAAACTCCAGGAAAGTGAAAAAGAGGCTCTACTCCTGAGAAGCAAATGCATCTTCTCAACTGGGAGAAAGTCGAAGAACCAATGCGTAAACCAAGCTCTTTTCATTAAGAACCCTTTCCTTTTCCGATCTTTCCGTTTGCAGTTCCTGAAGCTCTCCGCCCGGTGAAAGATCCAATGGTTCCCTCGATCTGGAATGGAACTGGATAATTTGAAATGTGCTTTCGGCCCAGGCCTTGCTTTTCAAAGAAACCAGTCCTATCGTATCGCCTATACATATTTTTTATCCATACCAAAATTCACGCTGTTATATATCAATAACTTTGTATGAAGTATGAATTTTATTTATCTAATGGTTGAATTAGGATATAAAGTATATTGTCTGTCAAAATCTATCAAAATATAATGATAATAAGATAATCAATAATTAGTACTTTGTATATTTGAAAAGTATACATTGCATCAAGTACAGATATCAAATATGTTTTATTGATATAATTCTTTTGCAAATACAATTTATGTAAATTATATTATTGGTTAATTAAAAATTATACGTACATTCATTATATTAAACTTACACTGATAATTTAATCTCACTATATAAAGTAGTTCCATTAATAGAATCATTTTTTGTCAGCAGAAAGATTAGATAGTTAACATATATTAAATTTATTTCAATTTTAATAAAGGAAATTATTGTTTAAAATGGAAAGTGTAGCAATCTCAATATTTGAGAGGACAAGTTTCTCAGTACTAGCAACATTTAATTGCAAACGGCGGTAAAGTCAGAATGGATACCAACCAAGGGGACTTTGAATCATCAATATTAAAGGTCTTTTTTTCCTAATTTTCCAATTTATCCATACCATCCCAATTCATTGTCTACATTTATTATGTTCATATTAAGGTAAAAAGCAATATAATGATGAATTGACCCAATGATTAGACATTGCATAATGATTTATGCACTGTAGAATATCTTGAGTGAAAACAAAAGTTGTCAACAACATCGCCTTGGACTCTCTTGGGCTAGCGTACATTAAATATGGGCTTGTATAAGGAGTTTAGTTTGATAAATAACAGTTCCAAACGTATATGTAGAAAAAAGCTTTACTATTTTATGGGGTAAAGAATCAAAGTCTGCTGGTGGTCGAAAAGACACGATGATCTATATAATAAGGCGAGATATTAATAAAATTTTCAGAGTTTTATAATGATTTGATTTCGTAAAATGGGAGTGGACAGGTGACCAACTTGGAGGCAAATAATGTTTTATGTTGAGGTGGGGGCTTTGCGGCTTTTACGCTTTCTATTAGTTTTGTCATTTTAGTTTTGCTTTTCCTTCGATATGCTGATGTCGAAGACCAAATACTAAACACCAAAATATCATAATTGAGACTTGGAGGACACTTCCCTCTTGTATGGATGCTATTGTTGTCTAGTTTTACACTAGTCCTTCACTTACCCCAATATGAAATCCTTCACTCATTATACCTATTCCTATTGTACCCATCGGTTTATTAGAAACTAATTATTTATCTTGTAATATAATTATATTGCAATTTTATTTTTTAAAATCATAGTTCTATAATTTTAGTTTTTTAAATTTCAATTGTATTAATTTTATCTCCTACGTATTATAAACTTACCATTTTAATATATTGGTTTTAATTGTGTCAATTGAATCTTTTAGGTTTTCATTTGAAGAATATCTAGGTGTTTTTTTTAAGTTATTTGTCATAATAAAATAAATATTATTTTATTTTAATTATCCTTCTCAATAAATATATATATATATATATATATATATTATTACATATTTTTATCATTTATTATTTATGATATTTTCTTCTTATAAATATAATAATAATATTGTACATAATTAAATTACATTATTCTTTTTCAGATTTTTTTTTAAATAATATCTTTCAACCCATACTCTCTTGGTGCATGCAAATTTTGGATGTCCAATTTGGGAAGAAAGAAATTGAATTAACGTTTTCTAAGTGTTTTAGTAAAAATATCAACAACTTTGCTACAAGTAATAACATAACCTATTGCAATAGTGTCATTCTAAATTGTATCTCGTATAAAATGACAATCAATATTTTATATGCTTGGTGCGCTCATAAAAAACAGGGTTGGCAGCAGTGCTACTTGACTATTACAATAAAACATTATAGGACATAGGTGACCAATACCAAGGAATGTAAAAGACCATTGAGTGATATTCCACTTCAGTAGAGAAGCGAGATACAATATGCTGCTTCTTAGTTTTTTAAGAAATAAGTGAATTTTCAAGAAAAATAATTCACTTTATAAGAGAGCATCTTGTTAAAGGACAAATAGCCTAATTTGAATATACCAACCCATAGAGTTGAAGATCACAATCTGCACATAACATGATCTCTTGTCCAATAGTACCTTAAGATAACGAATCATACGAAGAGTAATATCCCAATGTTCTTGAACACGAGCTTGCATGAATTGAGCAAGCATGCATGTGAACACCATAAGAAATATCAAGACGAGTAACTGAAAGGTAAATCAAACGACCAACTAGTCTCCAGTATTTTGCTGGATCAAATAGAGGACTCCTATGGCAAGTAGAAGATGATGATTTTGATTAGGGAAAAGTCAACAGGCTTGGCACCCAAGAGACCAGTTTCGATAATGATGTTAAGAGTGTATTTTCATTGGCATAGGAAAATACCAGTGAGACTTTTAGCCACTTTAATGCCTAAAAAATACTATAAGAGTCCAAGATCTTTCATATGAAAGTAATTACTTAAATAGGCTTCTAATACATTGAGATGAAACTCATTATGATGGAAAGTAAAAAGAGAATAGTTTGAGTAGGATTTTATGAATCCATATTTTTGTAATGCATTATTCAACTTACGAAACCAGCAACAGGGAGTTTATTTCAAGTCATACATTGATTTATATAAACTACAAACAGGGGCAGAGTTAGGAATTTTAGCTGAGGAGGCCGAACCCGAACTAATTAATATATATATATATATATATATATATTAAAAATAATTATTATGTAAAACTAAATATAATAAATAAAATCATTAATAAATTATAAATCATTTACATATATTTAAAATTAATATAAATAATTATATATATAAGGTCAAATACATACATAATACATTTAATCTTTTAATTGTACTTGGCGATATTTTATATTATAAAAATCATTAATTATCATATTTGTATTGAACTTTCCAGCAATTATTGAAACTTTCATTTTAATTGGGTGTAAGAATTAATTATAATTTTTATATTTTGTATAATTTTTTTTTACAAAAATTCAAATAAAATAAACTTCTTACATTTTTTTATAAATTTTATAAAATTTCACAAAAAAATTCACAGAAATAATCTTACGAAATATGAAATATTTTAATAATTAATATACAGTAATAAAAAAAAGTTGAATCATGATACATCCTGATGGAATAACCAGAAAAGTGTTACTTTGTGTCCACCTCACAACGAATTGAAAATTATTAATTTTTGTAATATTTATTTAAAACTAAATTTGGCAATTTCTAATTAATTTATAATCACAGAATATAAAAATTAATTCTTATTTCTCTGGCATCCCTAATCATAATTAGGAGTTTGACTTTTCATAAGTTTTTAAGATGTACTTTACAAGCTACACAAAAACCTTGTTCTTGTAGCGTCAATGAGTCAACATTGGACTTGGCCTTAATTTCCATGAAGACCATCACTGTTTGTTGGAGTATAGTTTATCAGTAGAAAATGATTCAACACCCCATTCCTCATCTTCATTATTACTTCTCTTGCTTCGCATTTAATCAACACAAACCAAGCAAATCCCTCTCATGCTTATGTATAATTATTTACGGTTTGACTATTTCACAGAAATTTACGTTATGATGTGACATAGTAAAACTCGAAAACCATATAATGCAAAATTCAAAATAAACCAAAAGTTAAAGATAATATTAAATTAGGAATATGGTAACCCACTAACCCGTAATTTTTTAAACGATAGATTATAAATCTAACAAACTAAGATGTAGTTACTTTTATTGCTATTCTATATATAACTAGAATTTAAGTTTTATCTAATAATAATGGTCTGCATTAAGTAGTTGTTGTGACTTTTTTTTTTTCTGGGTAAAATTGGATTTTTGAAACTTTAGTTTTGATCATAAAATAACTGTACATAAAATTAAATACTTAAAAAATAAAACTAAATAGAAGTTGAAATGATAAAATATGTACTAAATATACCCGACCAGTATTTTTATAAGTTAAAATACTTCCAACTTATATATTAAGAAAAAATTTCATCATATCATGTCCGAATCTTATAAAATAAAGACTCATATTAAATTTTCGATAAGAAATAGTTAATTTCAGAAAATCTCACGATATCAAACCTAAATCATTATAGTAAAATATTCTTATATAATCTCAGAAAATAAATATATGATTACAATAGATCTTACATTTAGAATTTACGAGTTCACGAAAGATAATTTTATATAATTTTATATTATAAATAAATACGTCCACCAAAATATATAATACATATTTTTAATCTAATTCTAAACTTTGTGTACACTATATTTAACTTGAACGTAAAAATATAAATAATAATACTTTTTACATAATTTAAAAAGAAATTAGGAATAGATTGAAAAAGAATCAATAAGAGTTAAAAAGAAATAAAAAAAAAAAACGTCTTGGGATACTTGGCCTTGTACAAAATCTTTCTTTAATTCATGGAATTTAACTGTATAGTTATACTTAGGGGGAGAAGAAACTCTAGAGAAAAGAAAAAAAATATTAAGTTGAAGATTTTTTAGGTACCTCATGTAAATGTAAGTTACGTCAGCTACTATTATCTTCAACTCATAATGTTTCTGACTTGAAGAACAATTAAAACATTTTACTTTAAGTAATCATATAGGATATTAACCACAGGTTGTTCCGGAGTAGGTATAATTCATTGCTTTTAGGATTTTCGGTTTTTCAAGTCAATCTATGTACACTTATGGTCGAGAATTCTTGGTGTTATTTATGTACATGGGTCAGTCTATCTTGTTCGTGAATGAAATTTGTACCAAGCTGAAGGACAGGTGGATGATTATCAATTTGTGATCATCAATCATCCCTTATCAGCCATTTCAGTTAGCTCAACTAAATATTAATCATGGCTTACAAAGTTTTTCTGCATCAACCTTTTCTTACATATTCTGTAGTAATCTTACTATTCCAAATTCTCTCAAATCAAAGAGACACATGTCCTAGTTTGCCAACACATGTACCATAAAGGGTTTTAAGTCTTTCGTCGAATTTATAATTTAAAATTTTAAACCCATGACACTAACAAGGGAAAGGAAAAAAATGCC
The DNA here is from genome assembly GCA_016859785.1 of Macrotyloma uniflorum. Taxonomy (NCBI): domain Eukaryota; kingdom Viridiplantae; phylum Streptophyta; class Magnoliopsida; order Fabales; family Fabaceae; genus Macrotyloma; species Macrotyloma uniflorum. The sequence continues at coordinate 200,119 of BDMB01000077.1, read as the reverse complement.
CTAAAACAAGCAAAGTCAAAACCAATACCATTCCCATTTAATAAAGCAGATAAACCAACTCTTTCCCATTTTAAATTTTGGGTCATACCCTTTGTGCACTTGACAATTACCTACTTTCTTGAAGGTGCCATTTCAACCCCCACATAAAACTGTACCCACTCCAACAACAACCATAGAAGGAAACACCTCTCTCATTTTATCTATATCCATATTACTATATATATATATATGTATATATATTCTTCTAAAACAAAAGATATTATTACATGGAATAGCAAAACCTTCAAGAAGCTGAAAAACCTAAGGGTGCATAAATTGTTGACAACTTAGAAATGGCTTGTGGGTGTTCATCAACAGCAATGGCAGAGAAGATTTCATGGAACTGTGCTGTGTTTGTGGCACTAATGCTGGTGCTGAGTAGCTGCGAGTCAAAGACAGGTGATTTTACGAAACAGATGTTTCAGGAGAATGTCGACAACCGCAATTACAAGAAGGTGTGTGATGAGATTTACGTTGTTCGTGAGGGAGAGACTCTTCAAACAATCAGCGAAAAATGTGAGGATCCTTATATTGTTGAAGAGAACCCACATATCCATGACCCTGACGATGTTTTCCCTGGCCTAGTTATCAGGATTCACCCCTTCAGCAAAAGATCATAAAATGTTTCATTTTGGGATAGTTTTTTCAACCCGAGATTCTGCTGCGAGAACCCGAGATTCTGCTGCGAGAAATTAAGGTTACAGATAAAACTTTGTCGTGGAAAAAGCTTCTCATGGTAGTAACCATTTACGATTTTATGGTTTCAACTTTCGTGCCAATTGCTCGTCTTTAGAAGGAAGAAGGATAGAAGCATAATACATCTACTCTAAGTGGTTATGAATTTCATTTTCTGAACTATTTTTTATTTTGAATGAGAACACTTTATTGTACTGAAGTTTTTGTGTAAGATATATTTAGGTTAAAGTAGAAGAGTGTGACAAATGAGATGATGTGTCACAAATATCACCCTCTATTATAGACACGTTGATAAAAAAAAGAAGAAGAAATAGAATACAACTATTTCACGTTGTCTTTTGTCTAATTACCATTATTATATTTATTAAAAATGAACCCTTTCTTTTTCTGAAGTTACATTTTATAAATAGTATATACGAAAACGTGCTGAAGACATTTTTATTTTACATTGATGTGGTATTATTTCGTATAACTACTTAAGCATAGAGAGTGGGTGAAGCGAGTTTGGGAGGTTTTGATTCTGTTTGAATAATCTTTCTCTTAAACATATTTTTAGATGTATTTGGATAAAAAAAAAAGTTGAATATAAAGAATTTGAATTATTCTTATTTTAAATTATTTTATTTGAATAAGATAATTTAAATTTATTTATTTTTTGTTTGCGTACATTATTTTATTTATTTTCAAATATAAAAATTATCACTATTGTTAGACTTTTCAATTTAACCTGGTTCAAAAGATTTGAGCCTTACTCATATATATATATATATATATATATTGGGTTAGTCTCCCAATTATGTGTTTAAAAATGTTCAATTAAATTAAATAAGATAAAATGGATTTAATCTAATTGGAGATGGAATTTTTAGGTCAGAGTTTACATAGGAAAGAGTACAAAATATAGAGGATTAATTTTCGTTGTCTTTGGGAGAGATAAAGAAAAGAACGTTGTTTGCCTGAAATTTTGATAGCAGGTTCGTGGAACATGATTCTTTAGTTTGATCATTGAGATCATCAATTAGAGGTCTGTTGCTAGAGTTATCAGTCCCACATTGTTGCATTATTTTAAGTTTTTCTTTCTTTATTTTTCAAATTTGAGAGCATTATTACTTTGATGTATTGGTCATTTGGAGATATTTATTTGTGCATTTTATCTGACTCTCTTGTACCCATATTCGATTTTAGTGGAGCTTAATTAACTAGTTTGTACCCGTGAGTTTTTACTTCTCATATTGAAGAGATTTTCCCACGTTAAAAATATTGATGTTCTCTTTTGTGATTACCCTTGTCATTTTCTATTGTTGTTACTCACAAATTCTTACAAGTTTAGAGAAATTATTTTTGCTATATATTTTGGTTTTTGGTTGTTGTGTTATTGTTTTCTCTATCACAATGGTATCAAAGCTCCAGGTTTGGGGCTATATTTACTTGCTTGAATGATGGAGGCAAATACAAAGATGGTCACTTTAAATGGTACAAATTATCATTTGTAGGAAGGCAAGATGAAAGACTTGTTGTTTGGGAAGAAATTGCATCTTTCAGTCTTTGCTACACAAAAGCCGGATTTTATGTCTGATGAAGAATGAGACTTTGAGCATTAACATGTGTGTGGTTTTATTCGACAATATGTAGAAGACAATGTTTATAATCACATTGCTAATGAGACAATGCTAGAAATTTATGGAAGAAGATTGAGTATTTGTATGCTTCTAAGTAAGGTAATAATAAATTATATTTGTTGAATTGTCTGATGAATTTGAGGTACAAGAAGATTTCTTTCATTTCAGATCATTTAAATTTATTTCAAGGGCTCCTAGATCAACTTTCAAGAATAGGTATCAATTTTGATGATGAAGTTTTGAGACTATGGGTACTGAATACTCTACTTGAGTCTTGGGAGGTATTTCGGATTTCAATTACAAACTCTGCCCCTAATGGCATTGTTTCTTTTCAAATGGAAAAGAGTGGTGCTCTTAATGAAGAGATGAGAAGGAAACACATGATTCTTCATCTCAGTCTAATGTACTTGTCATAGAAAATAAAGGGAGAAGTTAGGAAAAGAAACTGAAGGGGGTAGAGAGAATAGTAAGAACAAATCCAAGTCAAGGTACAAGAATTTGGAGTGTCATTATTTCAAGAAAACTGGACACATCCAAAGATATTGTTTTAAGTGAAAAAAGGAGAACAAAGGCAAGAAAGACAAGCTGAAAGATAATGATCATGATGATGATTGTGTTACTACTACTACATGTAGTGATCTTGTTCTTCTTCGTGACTATGAGTCTATCAATCTTGTATCTGATGAGAGTATGTGGATAATTGATAGTGGTGCTACATTGCATGTTACACCGAGGAAGGATTTCTTCACATCTTACACTTCTAGTGATTTTGGAATGTTAAAAATGAGTAATGATGGTGTGTCAAAGGTTGTAAGTGTTGGTGATATTTAGTTGCAAACCAACATGGAGGTGCAATTATTATTTAGAGGAGTTAAACACGCTCCACATGTTTGTTTTAACTTAATCTTTGTGCATTTGCTTGATGATAGTGGTTATGATAATCACTTTGGTTCTGATAAGTGGAAGCTCACTAAAGGTAACTTGGTTATGGTTAGAGGAGAGAAAAATTCTAAATTGTATTAGACTAAAGCTTTGATTGCTAAGGACAGTGTGAATGCTATGTATATGGAGGCATCTTTGTGGCGAAAGCTTGGTCATATTAGAGAAAATGGGCTTTAATTGTTTAGCCAAAAAGAATTTTCTTTTGGGTTTGAAGAGTGCAAAGTTAGAGAAATATTCTCATTGCATGACTGGAAAATAAACTAGAGTATCCTTCAAGAAGCATCCTTCCTCAAAGAAGTTAGAGTTCCTTGAATTGGTGCATTATGATGTTTGTGGCCCATTAAAGGTAAAGTCGTTTAGTGGTGCACTTAACTTTGTTACTTTTATTTATGATTGTTTCAGAAAGCTATGGGTCTATGCACTATAGAGAAAAGACCAAGTGTTTGAAAAGTTTATAAAATTTCATGATTTGGTTGACAGATAGTCAAGAAAGAAATTGAAATGCATTCGTACTGATAATGGTGGTGAGTATCGTGAACACATTGATGCTTATTGCAAGCAGTAAGGTATCAGTCATGAAAAGACTCCTCTTAAAACTCCTCAGTTGAATGGTCTAGTAGAGAGGATGAATAAAACTTTAGTTGAAAGGGTTAGATGTTTCCTTTCTAAAGCAAAGTTTCCTAAACATTTTTAAGAAAAGGCATTGCTTGTAGTCATGCATCTTATTAATCTCAGTTCCAAGAGTTGTTATGGTTAAGAAATTCTTGCAGGAGTTTGGTTTTGTACAAAACAACTATTCATTATTTATAGATAGTCAAAGTATTATTCATCTTGATAAGAATTCAACCTTCCATTCTAGGTCCAAACATATTGATGTGAGGTATCATTGGATACATGACACTTTGGATGCTAAGTTGTTGGAATTGAATAAAGTTCATGTTATATTTTTCTTTTTGCTTAATTTGTTTTGCTTCTAATTGATGTAATATGTTATCTGTATAACTTATTTGTTTCCTTTCGATTGATATAGTTTATGTGTTTTATGTTTAAACACTATATTTTTAAGTATGTAACAGATAATGTTTTATATGATTTATTTTTAGAATTTCTTTTGGTTAAAAATTATTAGTATTTTTTATTTTAAGAGTAGTTTAATTTCTTTTTTATTTAAAAAACTTATATTTATAATTATCAATTTTATCACTGTAATTTTTTAAAAATAATAATTTATTTTAATAATTTCACTAATAATTATATTATTGAAAAAATTTATCAAATTCATTTTTATATTATACTTAATTTTTTTATTGAGTTAACAACTTTTTCTATTAATGGATTATATGTTTTTTTTTATCATTTTAAAATATATTTTTTAAATAAAATTTTCAAAATATGATAAAATAAATACAATCAACAAAGTTTATTTTTATAAAATTAATGTCTAAAATTAAAAAAATATATTTATAACTAAATATATTTCTTCTTCTGCCAACTTCTATTGTCTTTCCCTTTCCAACTTGAGTTGTTCTATAAGTTCAATTTTTCTATCACCTGTTGGTCAAATTCAGTACGATCAATTGCCTAAATATCACTATGGAGCTTTAGGTCAATAGTTCTTGTTCTCTCTTTAATTGTAGGTTTTAATAAGCACTTAGGTTTATTTGTTGTCCATGGAAGACCTTGGGCAATTGGTATCCTCATCTTCTCTTCTTCAGCCATAATCTCTTGTTCTTTCTTCAACAATTCTTCCTCTTTCAACTTTCCCCTTTCCTCTTTGCTCTGTCCTTAATTTAAATGGTTTTTGCCTGGTGACCTTTTGCTTCTCCTTCTTCTTCCACCTACTCCCTCCAAAAGTCCCAAATGACTCCAAGCTATTTCTTCTGCTCCTTCTACCCCCAAAAGTCCTAGTAGACATAGTTGAAATTGCCAAGCTATTTCTTTTACTCCAAGCTATTTCTTCTGCTCCTTCTACCCCCAAAAGTCCTTTTATCACAATACATGACAGGTTGCTTTGAACATGAAATTCTCATATCAGACAGTAAATAAATGAGCCATTGCAATTCACATGTGGTGGAAGCAAGTGTATACTCGGCTTCTGAAGAAGATCTGTATACTGTGTTCTATTTCTTGGTTTTCCAAGAAACCAAATAATTGCCAATGAAGATACAATATCATGTAACAGACCGACGAGAATCAACACAAGTAGCCCAATCTACATAGCTGAATCCCAGAACATGAACCGGTGAATCGCGCTTAAACATAAGGCCTTTGGTGGGACTGCCTTTAAGATATTTAAGAATCCGCATAGCAGCCTGGAAGTGAACTTGAGTTGGATTAGACATGAATTGGCTCAGTTGCTGGACAGGAAAAGTAATGTCAGGACGTGTGCTTGTAAGATATAACAATCGACCAATTAAACATCTATAAGAGAGGGGGTCAGACAATAGTGTACTAGAATCTGTATGAAGACGTAATGAACAATCCATTGGAGTGGTGGATGGTTTGCATCCTAACATACCATAATCTGATAACAAATCTAAGCAATATTTTTGTTGACAAATTGAAATTCCAGCATTTGAAACATTGACTTCTAAACCCAAGAAATATTTAAGATTTCCCATCCTTCATGTGGAAATTGGAGTTTAGGATCTTCTTAACAGTATTAACTTCATGAAGGCAATTGCCTGTCAGAATAATATCATCAACATACACTATCAAGGCTGTGAAATCAGTCCCATGTTTTTTAACAAAGAGGATAAAATCCGCCTGAGCTTGTTGATATCCACAAGATAAAAGAAGAAGAGAAAGTTTCTCATACCAACAACGACTAACTTGCTTCAGTCCGTATAAAGATTTGCGAAGTTTGCAGCAATATGAACTAGGGTAGCCATGAATGCCAGGAGGAATAGTCATATAAATATCTTCAGTCAAATCTTCATGCAAGAAGGCATTGCTGATATCTAATTGTTGTAAGTGCCAGTGATTGATAGATGCTAAAGCCAAAACAACACGAATTGTAGTCATCTTTACCACAGGGGAGAAGGTCTTCATGTAATCAATCCCCTCAATTTGAGAAAAACCTTTGGCAACAAGACGTGCTTTGTAGCGCTCGATACTACCATCAGCCCTGCGCTTGATCTTGTAGACTCATTTACATCCTATGCGTTTAACATTAGGAGGAGGCACAACAATGTCCCAAGTCTGATTTAAATTCAGAGCATCAATCTCAGCATTCATTGCCTCAATCCAACAAGGGTTTTGAATTGCCTCTTTGTAAGTAGAGGGTTCAGTTTCAGAGAAAAGAGACATGGCAAATTTGTGATCAAAAGTAGGTAACTGAGAGTAAGAAATTACCTTTTGAATTGGATATTCACACTTTGAAGATGGTTGGTTTGACGAAGCAATAAAGGTGCTACAGACAAATTCACAAAGCCGTGTTGAAGGCTGAGGAATGCGAGTTGAACGACGTGGCTGAAAAATGGGTTGTGTGGTAGTCGGAGGTGAAATAGATGTGGGTGGTGATGACAATGGTGAGTTGTTGGGGATTGATGGTGATGAGTTAGATGAGGGTAAGGAAGGCGACGTGTTTGATGTTGACACATTGGAAGGGGGAAATGGAGAAATGGGATCCACATAAGGGTAAGTGTTGTTAGGGTAAGTGTTGTTGGGCAAAGTTATGGAAGGTACTAAGGGAAGAGGTGGAGTGGTGTTAGAGGCAACATCATTGGATTTAGATTTTCTGAATGGTAGAATTGCTTCATGAAATATGACATTTCTAGACACAAAAATTTCTCTAGATTCTAAATCCAGTATAAGGTACCCTTTTGTTCCACTTTGAAAACTAAGAAAAACACCACGTCTGGAACGTGGGTCAAATTTTTTACGAGGAATATGGGTGGAGGCATAGCAAAGAGATCCAAAAACCTTGATACTAGAGAAATCAGGTTTGTTATTAAAAAATAATTCAAAAGGGGTTTTATTTTGTATTACAGATGAAGAAACTCGATTTATGAGAAAAACAGCATGCTTAATAGCATAGGACCAAAATTTATACTTATTTGGAATTTCAGATTGAAACAGAAGGGCCCGGGCAACATTGAGAATTTGTTGGTGTTTGCGTTCAACTCTAGCATTTTGTTGAGGAGTGTAAGGACAACTTGTTTGGTGAATAATACCTTTAGAAGCATAAAAGTCTTTGAGAAAAAATTCAGGACCATTATCAGAACGTATAATTTTTACCTTAGAGTCAAATTGCCTCTCAGTTAAGGCAATAAAATTTTTAATATGAATTTGGACCTTCCCTTTTGTTTTTAGTAAAACAACCCAAGTAAAACAACCCAGGTAAACCTACTGAAATTATCAACAATTGTAAGAAAATATTTATGACCATGGATAGAAACTTGAGAGAATGGACCCCATATATCAACATGAATAAGATCAAATATTTGTGAGGCTCTACTAGTACTAACAGAATATGGTAATTGTTTTTCTTTAGCTAAATGACAAATGTCACAATGTTCTTGAACATGTTTTAAAATAAAAGGATATTGCTCATGTAAAACACTGAGTCTTTTGTTTGACAAATGTCCTAAACGAAAATGTCAAATATTGTTGTTGTTGATAGTCAAAATAGAGAGGTGATTGATTGACAGAAGGAACATAAAGTGTGAGACTGGAATTTTATTGAGTGACAAGATGATAAAGACCTTGTTGAAGCTTAGCCAAACCAACCATCTTCATTGTGCTCAATTCCTGTATTTGACATAAAAGACCTGAAAATGTTAATTTGTAATTGAGATAAGAAAGAAATTTTGAAATAGAAAAGAGATTAAAACTAAAATCTGGAACATAAAGAACATTATAAATTGTAAAGTTTGGGGCAAAATGAATCGTGCCAGAATAATGTGAAGTGACCCATTAGGTAGATGAGTATTAATGGGTTTTATTTTTTAAAAAACTTGAAAATTTGTTAGAGAACAACTAATATGATCAGTTGCTTCAGAATCCACAATCCAGGATGGAGAATTATATAATGAATTAAAAGAGAGGACATGAGAAATTTGTGGTGTGATACTGCAAAAAAATAGCAGACGAGTTACCACTAGGACCAGAAAATGTATTTGGGTCCTTTTGAATGAGGTTAGCCCGAGTGGAAAAATGAGGCTCAATGCTATGGGCATCACTTGTCCCTTGTTGGAGTAAAGACATCAAATGTTCGTATTGGCCCTGAGTAATGTTAAGACCTGATCCATGTTGTTGCACAACAGGATTTTGTGACAGAGAAGACTGGTCAATGGTGGTAGTGTAGTTAACAGAGGAGAAACTGTCAGAAGAAGAACTGTTGTTGGGGTTGAAAGATGGACGTCCCGGATATCGTGGATGACCGGGAGGGTAACCATGTTTGCTAAAACAAACATCAACGATATGCCCTGTTCTCTTACAATAAAGACACACTTTTGAAGATCTGACTTGTTGGGTTTGACCACCACTACGTCCACCACCGCGATTTTTACCATTTTCAGAATTAGAGACTACCATGATAGCAGAAAAAGGATATCAACAGAACTCCATGGGGGAGCTCTGATATCACAAAAGATAGAAAAGACAGATGTGTAAAGATAATATGTGACTCTTAATAATCTTAATATGGGTAATGTATATATACAAAGTGATAGACAATAGAAAAGACAAAGTATTTAGAAACTTCTGATCTTATTGGATTAAGGATTGGGCTTCTTCTATTTTAGTCAAAACCAAATCAAAAATACAGTAAAACAAAGGAGAACCAAAAACAGAAGCGTCATTATATGATTTTTTTTATCATCCTAAAATCTATTTTTTAAATTAAAATTTTCAAAATCTATAAACGACTAAAGATAAATAAAACTTATAATTGCACGTAATTGAACGTAATTAAATATATTTTTATAATAAAAAATAATTTTTATATAAAATAAATTTTATATTATTTTTTTTATCTTTTATAAAATATAAGATTATTTTAATTAATTAATATATATTTAATTACATAATAAATATAAATAAAAAATATTTAAATTAAAAATATTTTTAAAAAATTAATAATTTTTTTAATATAAAATAAATGTTTTTTTTTATTTTATTATTTTTTTTTCATAATATTTTTATCTAAATTATTTTTATATATAGATCATCTATCTTTTATATTAATATTTTTAAGAAATTATTTTTCCAAATTTCTTATAAAAATTAAACACTATTTAAATTTCTTTTTTGATTTTTCTTTATTTTAAAAAACATATTTTGCACTTAAAAAATTATTTTCAATTTAAATAAAACACTATATAATAAAAGTACTTTCTATAGGTGAGTTATGAAAGGTTAAACAAAATATAAATATTTTTTAATTAAGATAATTATAAAATAAATAAAATATTAGTATATCAAAATTTATATAATATATAATTTTATATTTTTATTTAAATACTACAATATTAAAAGTATTAGGAATACGTGTCCAGTACATAATATTTTTATTTAAAAAACTACAACATCAAAAATATTAGAAAGACGTGTCCAACAGGTAATTAATTTTGATTAATAATTTAAAAGTTTCAATAAACTTAATCTAATAATATAAAATGTGTTAAAATCAGTCTATGTATTAGAGACACTCTTCCTACATCTCCGTAACCCGCGGATCTAGCCTGGTTTTGATGCATCTCTAAGATAACCATTGCTTGTTTATTCATGTAGAATTCCCATGTTTTCCCATTCTATAAATTTAAATATTTTTATTTTTTCTTTAATCTTATATGGATAGATATGAGTTATATCTCAATTTATTATTAGAGTCAATTTGATCTCCACAAATTTTATTAAAAAAAATAAATTTATTTTATTTTATTTAAAATAATCAATTATTTTTTATCTAAAAGTTAATTTAGTTTCATTTAAAATAATTAATTATTTTACTATATTATAAATAATAGACTAAATTAGATAAATATAATTTAATTAATCTTTAATTTTATTCAATATATTCTTACTGATATGAATGGAAGAATATAATCTCAAATATATTTTTTACTCAGTCTTATTCAACCAAATAATCATAAATACATTTTTCATTCAGTCTTATTCACTTAAATAATTTATAAGTTATTTGAAACATGAAAGATATATAAAAAAAAAAAAAAAGTTCTTATAAGTACAAATCTGATTTTTTTTTTTTTTTTATAAATCTACTCCCTCGTCAAAGCATATTGATTTGGAACCTAACCTAATCTGAGGCCATACGTGAAAACAAGTACAAGCGTACCTACTATATTTAAAAAAATATATTATATTATAATAATGTTTTGATTTGATCAAAATTAAATCTCGCGTAGTTGACCAAGCACAACTAATTTAAGCACGTTTACTTATCAATTTGACAGTCACTGCACATGTATATTACTATTTTTGGGTAGCATTATATTGAATTGAGTTAAATATGAATTGAGTTACTATGAAATTAATTCATTTTTATTGCTTATTTTTACTATTTTTTTTAGTTTTCCTTTTTGTGAACTCATTGAATTTTAATTTCTATAGAAAGATATTCTAATTTTCATTCTATAAAAGTTTGAAATTACAATTTTTATCTTAATATTTATTTTAAGAAAAACAAAAACAGTTATTTTAAAAAAATTATAAATTTTTTGGAAATATAGATATTATTGGTGAGTGGTATTCATGGGTAAATTTTGGACGAGGTTTAGGATTAATCAAAATTGAAGCAATAATATTTAATTGAATTTAAATTTTGAATTTTTCTTAATCAATTCAAATCCATCAATTTGATTTAGAATATGTTATGGGTGGATTGGTGACATATTTTACAAGAGAAGGCAATGATGAAGGTATAGACTATCATCAAGAAGACAATGAAAAAAAAAAATATATGATCAAATTTTTTACAATTTATTTATTTATTTGAACATGTTCAAGGATTGTTTATACATTTTTTTTTTTGTGATAATAGAAATATTTCTTTTAATAATATTATTTTCTAATGATCATATTTCTTCTTATTTTGTTAGATTTAAAGTGATTTTTTAAATTCTTTTACATTTTAACATTAGGACACAAGTTTAACTTTGTGTAAGGTAGTTTATAATATTTATTTTTGTAGTTTATAATATTTATTTTTGAATTCTTTAAATAATTCGTTATAAATTGTTTGTTTCGAAGAACTAGATTATATTTTATGTGGAACAAGTAAACATGGTAAGTGAAATTTTTAAAATTTCTTACCATCACATTATATTTTGTCAAGTCTAACAATGAATAATTTAATTTTTTTTTTTTTAATCGACAATGACATATATAAAATAATCTAACTTCTTACTGAGTGTTTTGATTATAATATTTTAATGTCTTGGTTGTTACTTCTAAACATGATCAATTGTAATTATTGCACTCACTTCCCTTCCTTTGTGGGTGTATGTACGTAGTCATTACCAATGAAGAAATTGGAAGGTTTATGATAATTTTCAAAATTAAATTTACAAACTCTAATAGGTTGGTCATTATATATATCCATATTAGTAAACTTTTTTTAGTAGTAAATTTTTAAAGTGTGTTGAATGTAATACAATTTGAAAATTTTGTTGATATTATGGCATAATAATTATTTTAATTTAATTATAGTAATTTTCGTAATTAAAAAAATTATATTAAATAATATTAATTATGTTTTTTTTCATCTAATCACCTTTTTTAATTAATCATAGTATTTTTATTGATATTATAATATAATAATTATTTTAAAAAAATATTTTATTTATCAATAGTTTTAAATCTCAATTTAAATGTTACAAAAAAAAAAATCAGTTCAGAATTTAAATCCTTGATAATCGAATTGTAAACTAATTTTTCGATGTATGAAGACACGATAAAGGTTGGATCTTGGTTCTTCGGGGATGGAATTCTCAACATGAACAATGATCAGATCTAGTTAGATAAATAATCTGAGGGAATCTATTTAAGTAATTTTTTAAAAAGAAATTTTCAAGAAATAAATTTAATAGAAGAAAAATTAATAAACAACCAAAGTCTCTCAAGAAATTAAGAGTGACTAAATATCAAAATCTAAAATCTTACCGGACCAAAACTTTTTAACTCACTAAATTAATTAAAAAGAAAAACCGTCTAAGTTAAGATTGAATTGTACTCGTATTATGAAATGCAGAAGTTTAAATTTTGAGTCTGAAGTATATATATTTTGTTAATTATTGGTGAATGTATATTTTGTTAATTATTCGTGAATATAAGTTTAAAGTGTATCCAACCACATTAAATTTATTGTATACTCTATTATTATTGTTTTAGTTTATCTTTAAAAAAAAATCTATTAAATTTATTGTATACTTTATTGTTATGGCTCGAGTTTACCATAAAAAAATTCTATTAAAAGTCCTAAAACAGGACTTTTCCCAGGTTTCATTTTAGACACTTGAATTAAATTATATTTTTTCTATATATCGCTATCGTCGATCTTCACTGGGTGAACCCGCTTTACTATTTCTAAACAAACCACTTTGAATTGTTGAATCTATTTGATTAATCCGATTTAATGAATACCTATGTTATCGTTTGCTATAAAAAATTATTACGTGAATTTTTATTAGACATATAAATAATTTATCAAAATCATATATCATAAGGATGAAAAACATTATTTATAAATTTAGAAAACTTCTACGAAAACCAAAACCAAACCTTAAATTAAAAGATACACTTAACCCTGTTGAATTTTGATATACTTATAAACTAGTAGACACGATTGGACATAAAAATGAGTCATGCCACTGACGCGCACATATTCTAATAATAGACTCTAATTTTCCATAACCATCATATGAGAAAAAAAATACAAACGTGTAGCAGGTGCCTGAGAATTACCTGGTCCGAAATCAATTGCATTTTGACCCATTATTATTCTACATTATATTTATCCTAATGAAAATTATATAATTAAAATAAGCTGTCTCTAAGAACACATCTGAACAAAGTTTGGGTTAAGGTTTAAATACTTTTCTTTGTAATTATAATCTAATTACAAATGATAAATTTATCATCTTTTATGTAAAAAAAAAAAAAAGTGATATATTTACAAAAATAAAAAATAATTTAAACCTTTTTCTTAAACACGTGATTAGAATGAAAAATATTTAACTTTTGCTGAGCGTGGTATAAAATAGACCGGGCCAGCTTTACATTCGAGTCTTGTGTGACTTTCTCCGTGTTTTTTCACTGCACACACAACGACAAATCAAACCTCAAACCTCAAACAGTCATCATGGAATTCTGGATTTGTTTCAAAATTCCAAGTTCCAAGTGTAGCCACGTCTTTCTCCTTTCATTATAAAAACCCATCACTCATCATCATCACCATCAACTACATTTTCACTATTCTCTCACCCTATTAGTTCCTTTCTCTCCTCTCACCTTTCAACTTCACTGCAAAATAGCAATTCAGGATGGACTCACCCAAGCAACTACTTTCCCTCTTATGTCTCTCTCTACCACTTCTACTTCTCTCAGGTATATTCATGCATGATTATACGAACAAACATATCGTAAATAATATGCTCCTCTAGATCAAACAAACGTAAAAAAATGAAAATGATTATGTATATTGAATCTTTGATATGATCCTATAATAGGGTTGCAAGCTGAGGCTAGATTTCAACTTCACGACACCCCGACAAAGCTGTTTGTTTTTGGTGACTCGTATGTTGATACTGGGAACACGAGAATTGATCAACCTGGGTCGTGGAAAAACCCTTACGGCATAACTTTTCCCGGAAAACCTGCCGGAAGATTCTCTGACGGTAGAGTTATAACAGACTACATTGGTACGTGTTCCTCTCTTTTCTCACTATTCATGTTGTCAATAAATTGGCACTCTGGGAAAGTGCATTCTTTTTCGTTCATTTTACTAACTTTTCTTCTCTTTAGCAAGAAAAACTACGCGTTTCGAATTCAGATGCTTTGATCAATTCCTTTGTGTAATAAATTAAGCAAAATGCTTTCGTGTCTGCACCTCTAAGTTTGCTTTCGTAGAGGACAGCAAGAAAAGATATAAAATAATGAATATAATATATTCGTGACATGATAGGAAAATAATATTCTTAGTATAATAAAAGTTAAATAATTTATTTTTTCTATTAATATCTATATATATTATTCATGATGTGTCAGTTATATTAATATAAATATAAATATATAAATAAATTTTATTACGTTAAAGTTATTATATTTTTCTGTCAAATAATTTAACGATGAAAAAGATAATATTAAATTATTTAAAAAATAAATTAAATTGATTTTAGTGAGATGAAATTTAAAAAAAAAAAAACTGTTTATCGTATAATAAAAGTTGAATATAAGAAAAATGAAAATCCATGAATAAATATACACAACAAATGTGACATTATTGATTATAGTTTTTCGAAAGGGTGGGGTTCGTTTCTTCGCTGGCTTGCCACTTTATCTTTCTTGTGCTATCATCTATAAGATTTGTGGATTTATCTATCTAACTTTGTTCAGAGCAAGTGAACTGCTGCATTATTGAATGGGTAAAAAAAACATTAAAGTTACATTATTGTGTTGGTTCTGTCTTATTTCTAAGACTGTTCCTCATCACAATCATGTTTCACGTTCCAAATATACCTAGTCTTCTTGCATCGCAATTTTTTATGAGGAAATTAAGAAAAGAAAAAAAAAAACATAATACTGTGTTTTATTGTCTGTCGGTTATTATTAGGCCAGAAATAATGCTATTTTTTCATTATATATCTAAAATGTATAGTTAGCATATTTCATTCTTATATTAGAATGAGTCTTGTGCTAACTTTTTGTTCATATAAAAAATCCATGTTGGCTTTTGGCTATCAATATTTTTCTTCATCCCAGGAGCTTTTATCGCGCACCACTAGTACTGTTTTAGCTGGACCGCAACAGCTCTGTCCGTTAAAAGCAAAAGTAACCGTTATGTTATGTCATGATAAGAACCGAATAAAAGTGAAGACAAATGAAAATAATATTTTTTTTTTCTACCCAATATAATGCCAGATTTTGTTACGCATTTTCTCTTTGGTATTCACTATACAAGTAATGCATTTCATCTTGCAACACTTGATTAACTATGAAACTATATATACTGGTGCAGCTAAGTTTTTGGGACTCAAATCGCCAGTTCCCTACAAATTCAGGAAATTTATGCCACAGAATTTGAAATATGGGATGAATTTTGCATATGGTGGTACTGGTGTGTTTGACACGTCCTCCACAAACCCAAACATGACAATCCAAATCGATTTCTTCAAGCAGTTGATCAAAGAAAATGTGTACACCGCTTCAGATCTCAATAAATCGGTGGCCCTTGTCTCTGTAGCAGGAAATGATTACAATTTCTACTTGGCGACAAATGGCTCTATTGAGGTAAACTATGTCCAATATTCATATGCTTTTCTAGTTGTGAGTACTCCATATTTCTGTCTGATTTTAATAAACACGATCCAACTTGGTTTTAAATGTTTTTTACTTTTTGAATTAATTTGGTTAAATTAAATTTGAAGTTAAGTTGTTCATATTTCAAAATTTTTGTCACAAAAAAGTATAATAAAAAATAATATGAAAGTTCAGCCTTTCGCAAAAGTAATGTAAAAGCTGCATCTAATCACGTTCGCATGTTTTTTCCCGTTTGAAACATTTTGCAAAAGCTTATTGAAACAACTTCAAAGTCCCAAAAAATCATGAGGTGAAGCTCCAAAAGGGTGTTTGTTATGCACACGTCACATTAGAACATGCAGAACTGGAAATAGAAATTGTAGTGTTAAAATTAGATGAAACCTGCTCAATACCCTCTTATAGAAATCACAAACCAAAAAAACAGAACTTGCAAAATTACCAACAAATAAAACTTGTCAAGTTACTCTCCTTTTCATTCAATACAATTGATATACGTGCCAACACAAACTGTCCCTACACTGAATGAATTCCTAATAGCTTTCCATTCCAACACTAATTGCTTCTTTTTTGCCATAGATATGTTATAGTTCTTTTAAACATACCAGGTCGTAGAAAGAAACAGAAAAGTTCTTCATCCTACAAACTAAACTATGCCCAAGATCTGAATTTAATCAATTTGCTACACTATCACCGTTCGAATATTTGTTCATGGTTGAACTCCATACTATTTTTGTGCATCTACTCGATTTGTTCTTTCCCTTTACACAATTATGTTATCTTCCATCTTTAAAAAGAATGTTAAGACCCTAATGTGCTAAAATCTTCTAGTTATGAAAATTCACTTTTTTCATTGAATGCACAGGGTTTTCCCTCTTTCATCGCCTCTGTGGTTAATCAAACTGCCATCAACTTGCTTCGCATCCAAAGTCTGGGAGTGAAGAAAATTGTGGTGGATGGTCTACAACCTCTTGGATGTCTTCCTGGAACCACAGCTACTACTTCATTCCAACAATGTAACAGTACCTTCAACGACCTCGTAGGTCTCCACAACAACCTATTGAACCAAGCTGTGACCAAGTTGAACCAACAAACCAAGAACAACTCCACCTTCATAATTCTTGATCTTTACGACAGTTTCATGTCAGTGCTGAACCACCCAGGTACCAATAACATCAAGGACGAGCTGAAGCCTTGTTGCGTTGGGATAAGTAGCGAATATAATTGTGGAAGTGTGGATGAAAACAATGTTAAGAAATATAAGGTCTGTGATAATCCCAAATCAGCTTTCTTTTGGGATCTTCTTCATCCAACTCAAGCTGGTTGGCATGCTGTGTATAACAAGTTGCAAACCTCAAATGCTCTTCAACAAATCCGATACTAAAGAGCTTTGTATGCAATGCTTGGGCTCTTGTTTGTTGTATAATAATGCACCCTCATTTCATTTGTTAATTTATCCTCAACTTGAGTTTTGTCTGTATTTATTCAAGATGTCTCTATGGGTGCAATGTTTAAATAGACTGTTCTTTCGAAATGAATATGTAATTTAGTGAATTTGTTTACTCAAATAATTTTAAGTAATTTAACATATTTTAGTGGGGATAAATATATGTGAGAAAAAAAAAATCTATACATAAAAATATAATATTTTTCATAGATATAAGTTTGATAAGAAATATAAAATAATCTGTGTCTAATATTTATTGGAAAGACTCGATATCAAATAGATTCTTTTTGGGCTTTTTGCAGTAAAATAATGCAATTTGAACCAGTTATAAAAAATTTGACCGATATGGGTAACTCCTGAAATGTACACCGCTTGCACGATTTGAATGATTTTGTTTTTTCTATTATTCAAAATTCATTCAAAAAGTTAGACAATTTCAATGAAAAAGTTGTGTATGCTCAGCACGATTTTTTTTTTTTTTTTTATACAACATTTTTAATCCATTAATTACTAATTTAAAGAAATATTCATATATAAATTTAAAATTATATTAATTAATTGAGAAAGAATTGTTATTTTTTATTTAATAAACTTTAGAATTAAAAGATAAAAAAAAGGAAATAATTAAACAAAAATATTAGAAATAAGATTTTATATAATTAAAAGTATTAAATTACATTCTCATGGTCTAATGGACAATATTTATTAGGGTAACCTTCATTTTTTTAGTTTATTTGAAAATTTTTGATCCATTTTATTATATATGTGAGTTTTTTTTTTTTTATCTTCATGATTGATGATTTCATATGTTTGGATTTGAAATAAAATTTACTTGTATAAATAGCCTGATAATCTTAATTTTGTACTAGATAAAATTATACTTTATAAGTCTTGTAAATTGATTCAAGTATTTAGATAAGGTCAATATATCATTTTCTAAATAACAGGTAAACAAATGCTAATGACATGAGAGAAAAAGTCAGACAGATTGAAATTTTCTATAATCATATCACTGATAATTTAATTTTATTATATAATTTATTTATCAAGTTGGGCATTTGAGAATTCTTGAATATCAAACTCATAAATCTTTCAATTATACTAAAGAACATAATACGTGCCTACACCGTATTCATTTTCTTTAAATAAGGTTACAATCTCTTTAGGGTATTTAGGTACATAACATGATCTACCTTATTGCCTCCTTCATCAAATTACATTTTAATTCTTTCAAATGTGATTTTAATTAGGGTACAGATGAATAAGGCTTGAGCTCCCTTTAAAATAAAATTAATTGAGTCGATGATATTAGTTTTATGTATCTATATTGTTTCCCTCCATTATATGCATATATGGCCTTTTTCAATGGAATTTAGTCTAACCAAACAATAGTTTGAGAAAACTCAAACTTTATGAGAGATAATTTTGTTAAAAGTTTAGATGATTTCATTTTATATCCTATGAAGGAAATAAAAAAAATTAGATAAATGAAAGATAAGTTTAGAAAGTTAGAATAATTAGTAAAGTTAGAATATATTATTCATGCTAACAACTCGTTTTTTTAACTACGCATTCTTGAATTTTTTTGTTAAAACTTGAAGCAATATATCGAATGTAGAACATTGAACTCAAACCATTCGTATCCCAACCAACATCTTCATAGTGTAAGGTTGAAAACTTTTTTTTTTTCTCTATTTTTTATCATGTATAGATTTTGTGAGAATTCATTTTTAAATAAATCTTAAACTCACTTATTTAGAAAGGGGAGGATTATAAATAACATATTTAACCTTAATCTTCTTATTTTTTCATTATTTCTAAAAAATCCTAATTTTCCTTCCTTCTAATATTTCTAGACTTCTTTCAAATTTTTCTCAACTCTTTCCAAGAATTCTCCTTCAATTCTTATCTCTTTGAAAATTGAAGAATACTGGGAAGAAAAAAGCGTGAAGAGTAAATTGATCCTATTCGAACAAAATTTTGTTTTGAGATTCTTTAAAGGTAAGAGAAGTTAATTAAACAAAATTATTCATGATTACTTAGACGATTATGGGTGTTGATATGTTATTATGTGAGATTAATGAGAATTATATTGATTATTATATGTGAAGGTGTGAATTGGGTTTTGCTCTAAGATTACAATCCTATTTGAGTTTGTTTTTATTTCGAATTTCAAAATGTAGTCTTCATGAAAGTTGTAATCTTAGATGTTATCTATCTCATGACTTTTATTTCATGTAAAAAATATATGTATAACTTAAGATACGATTTTTTTCGTAATTAAATGTCAAGTTGTCAAGAAATTTATTCGCTTTGAAATTACAAATCCTTTTTAGAATGTTTTTGTTATGAATTTGGGAAAGTTTCCTTCATAAAAGTTTTAGCCCTAAATGTTAAATAATCAATGATTTTTTATTTTACATAAAAATAATGTGTAAAATGTAAGATATGAATTTTTTAACGAATAAAGATCATGTTATGAGATGAGTGAAATGTTTTTAAAATTATTTTTGTTTGAACGAAAATTTATTATTTTTGGATAATTAATTCATGTTCTAATTTGTATTAAAAGTATATATATATATATATATATATATATATATATATATGTGTGTGTGTGTGTGTGTGTGTGTGTGAGAAATATGATAAAATGTTATAAGATATTTTTTGTATAATAAAACTATTGAGTTATGTGATGTGCAATTTGGTCGAGAAGGAGGGCAACTTTGGGAGATTTTCACCAATTTGGGTAAACAAACAACTATATAAAGAAATAAGACTCCACTTCCTACCTAAAACCTTAAGGTTAATGGTTTGTGTATTTTTCTCATGTATATGTTATTCAACTTTCCTATTTCTACCCAATGTGGGATATCAACTCACCTTGAACTCTAATAATCTCTCCTTTAAGTGTGGCACACACTCCCCCTCTAACGGAAGCATCATGAATTTCCGAGTGATAAATGAGTTTACTTTAATTTGTACTGTCATCATTTAACGATTGATGAGACACTTATCTAAAAACTCATGTCAAGAAGACTTTGATACAAAGATTTCTTTGATATATGATCTCTCATCTACTTTTCGTGAATCAGATGAATCTTGATTCTAATACCACTTTAAGATATCCAAAAAGGAAGTAATACTATAAAATTTTTATAACCAAATAGTAAATTATAACTATATAAGAAAATATAATTATAATTTTTAATAGAACGTTACTAAGTTAAATTAAAAAATAAACTGTTAAAAAAGAACTGTTAATAACTAGTAGGACAATATACAATGAAAAAATTGTACTTATTAATTCATATTTTAGAAAAATCATTTTATAGAGTGTATTTATAGAATAACACTTTGCAACACAAATAAACTCACTTACTGTCACTACTCATATTCTTAAAGATTTCATTTTTTTTACTTAAATATAATTCTATCACAGAAAGTCCCTTCTATTTTCTTATCCATTTATAAAAGATATGTCTATAGAGATAATTCTCGAAATAGATACAGAAAATGTTCACACAATTAAAGAAAACCATGATGATACAAGAATTCATCATATATAGGGAACATATATATCTGTGTACTTTTATTGCTTTAATACATTTTTTATGCAAAGGATCTACGTTATTCTGTTGCATGTGTTTGCCATCATTGTTTTAATCTTCATTCACACCCTTATCTAATAAAAGGCAGGAGGACGTATGCCCCATTCAACAACTGAAAGAAAAAACATAAACATCAGTTCACAAGTTTGTAATGCTTAAATGATATTGAATTTTTAATTAAGATGAAATTAGATTGATATATGATTAAGTACATCATATTAGCTATAAAATTCATTTTCAGAAAGAAAAAAAAAAACAACAACTTCAATTAAATAAATTTACAGCCAGTGTTTGTATTTAATTTGGAAATTGGAAGTCTATAGAAATCAAAGAACCTTATTTCTGAAAAAAGTTGAAAAAGTATCTAAAATGATAATGAGGATAATGAGAATTACCTTCCAGTTCAATGCATAGAAGGATCTTGTGGAAGCTGGGTTTGTCACATCTACATATTTGGTCTGGTACCAGAGAATTGAAGCAAGAACAAAATTCCCAAAACCCTAAAACATAGCAAGATTCCATTTTAAATATTTTTCAAAAGTTTAAATAAGTTTCTATTCATTTATAATAATGATATGTAAAACAAAATACCTATGTTTATCCTAAAAGAATGAAAAATATAATATATATATATATATATACTTAATTTATTAAAAAGAATCTCTTATTTTTAAAAGTAAATAAAAATTGTAATAGATTTGTTAATCAAAATCAAACCCAGTGTTGAGGAGAAAAACAAATAATTTCTAGAAACCTAAAATTCCAACGTATAAATATAATAAAGATATTACCGTGATAATTTTAATCCAAAAGGGAGAGGAAGATGATGCTGCTGCCAAAAATGCAACTCCAAATGCCATTTCATAAAGGAAAACACAAATCCAAAATACCTATCAAAATTACTTTGAATCAATCAAGTCTTATAGAAGAGGACATAACCAAATCTGCTAAGATATTGAATTTCAAAAACATACCTTTTTCTGCCCTAAACGTGCTGAGAAAGTATCAACACCAAATTTTGTATCTCCTTCTATGTCAGGTATATCCTACATAAATCCAATATAACGTTTTACATTATTAGACCAAAAACTTATGTTGGAAAATAAGTATATGTTTTGAGAAAATATAGACATTACCTTGGATAATGCTAAACCAAGAGAGTAGAGACTCATGAATGCTATAGTAACAATCAACGATTTTGGAACGACAAGTGACCTCTTGAACACAAACGTCTGAACAATTGTTACACGAATTAGTAATAAAATAACACACCACTTCATTTCATATTTTTCTTTCTCTAATTAATAACATGAAAGGGGTTGTTAGATATGGCATTCTAAGAAAATATATTTAAGTATATAAAGAGGGTGGTCTTTACTGAAAGTTTGGGATTTGCATGTAAACTTTTAATTTATGACAATCTGTTATAGGCTCTTTATATTTAAATCAGAAAGTATTTATCATCATAATTTATTTTCAATATAAATGTACATATCAAATTATAAAAAAGGGTAAGAGAATTTCATTCTTAGAGATTACATATTCATCATTTCTTCAACTTTCTCATTCATGTTTTACATCCATTTCTGATTGGTGCATTCAAATGGTTTGTGTATCAATGATACAATGTAAGTTGTGAGAATTGATTTAAGTAGAGAATAGGGTGATAAGATATATTTAATTACCATATAGAGAAGTACAGGATAGAATCTTAGTTATTATATTTTTATTAAAATAATTATGATAATATAAATTATATTGATTTATTTAAAAAATTATGAAATAAAATTTTCAATTACCTTAATTAGTGTGATTAGGATAATTATTCAATTATTATCGAAGATGGCACATTGTTTAATAACATATTAAAATTAATATATATAAAATTAGAATAAACTTTATCTTAATTTTAATTTTATAAGATTAAATTAAACTCAAAATCTGTGTTATATAATAACTATAATAAATATTTAATATATATATATATATATATATATATATATCACATTATATTTCATATAAATAAAATTATTTAAAAATAATATTTTTATTATTATGTGAGAAATCTATTAAAAGCACGATTAGTTGGAGGACAGAACCTGCATGTGAAGGAAGTATGTAATGGGAACTATAAATGTCCAACTAACAATCATCAAGATTGCTGTGACCACCGGATATCTCTTCCATCGTAAGAAAGGCACCTGCAAAGTTTCAAAAAAATAGTGTTATCACCATCAAATAATTTCTTTTTTTTCAAAATGATACTTTATTAGTGTGGCTTAATTGTTATTTGAATAATTAATGGATAACAAATAGTAAATGTGTTTGTTTAAAAGAATTTTATACGATTTAACATAATATATCTTATGTACGATTTAGTAAATGTGTCCGTATTTTGAAAAATGTTGGTTCATGAGGATTAACATTTGTTTTTGGATAAGCTGAAGAAACTTGTTGTGAATAATTAAATGGTCAACCTATATCTTATTTATCAACCAAAATATTTCACAAATAAATATAATTAAAATGCCTAAACTTCATGTCATAATTTGTTTATTTATACATAAAATAAAAACTCTTATTTGTTTTGCTGACCCAATGCCTATCTATTTGGCAAATCTTTCTCATCAACATGCTTCTTATCAAATAATCACGGATAGTGTAAGTACCCACACCTTAAACAAAACATTGCATATGTTTTTTATAAATTATATACGTAATGATATAGAAAGATAATGTTTTAAAATTTAGTTTTTTTTTTTCAAAAATTTAACATAATTTCTATTTTTCTAATTTATTTTATTATTTTAAATGATTTAAAAAAGTTCTATTAAATTTCAGATCTAGAAAAAAAAAATAAAGAACATTTTTATTTAAGTGATTTAGTTTATGTTAAGAGGTTTTTTTTTTTTTTTTTAATTTAAGATTTTGAAAACTTGGAAATAATTCCTATGGATGTTACGTAAAATTCTTGAAGATTTTAAATCATAATTTTGGAAAGAAAATATTTAAAAAGGGATTAGATTAAGAATTACCATATATTATTATTTAAAAATAATATATTCTCAAAAATATAAAATTAAATGGATAATTATAAATAAGTATGATTGATTTTTATTGAAAAATAAGATATATTTATGTTTTTTCGCTTAAGTAAAAAATTACTCCTTCAAATAAAAATGTTTAGAAAAAAAAATTGATATATTTTTTACTTAAATAAAAATTTTTCATTCAAATAAAAATTTATCGTGAAATGTGGATTTAAGAATATTTTTTTGCCTAACTAAAAAAAATTCATTCAAACGAAAATAGATCAATAATAGATCATGATTGTATGTTTTAAAAAAGAAAATAATTGAGTAAAGTTATGGATTTATATCCAAAGCAAAATATGTAGCCAAATTAAGAGTTAGGATTAGTGTCCAAAATTAATTGTGATGTGTATATATTGATTGATATTAGGGTATGTAGTGTAATGAGTATATTAGTATGAATTTAATAAGATCTTAAACTTTACTATTTAATTAAGTTATTTAGATATCTCTAAAACTATAAAGAGATAGGTCAAGATAGGAGATAAGAATTAGTAATCTTATCTTATGTGTAAAAAAATCATGTAACATTCTAATTGATATCAATCTAGTATTTAAATTATAATATGATAGATAAGTGTCAAGGTCTAAATTCAAATATAACACGAAAACGAAATCTTTCGAAAGATATTTATAATTCAATATTACATTAAGGTGATAAAAATATTGTAAAAATTAAAATAATATAATTTTATCTTAAATATTTATATATCATGAATTATTTATTATTTTCTTATTTATTCACTTAGTTATAAAAATGAAGAAATATTTAAAACACAAATATAGTCATATAATAAGTATATATATAATGTTATAGAAATGAAGAAATATCTAGAACACAAATATAGTCTTAAAAAATTGCAAGATACTCACATTAGTATAATATATAAGAGATTCATACTAGTACAAATTCTATTTTTATTACTGATACAAAGTTACATAATATATTATTTTAAGAGTGATTTCTTAAGCTGTTTCAATTTAATTTTTGACCGTAATAATTTTTTTAAAAAAATTGTTTCTAATAATTTTTTTTCTTAAAAAAATATTTAATTTACTTTATTTTATTGCTCAAAATACCGTCTAAATTATTTTTGAAAAATGAATATTAAAAATAAAAAGATTAAAAATTATTAGAAATCAAAATCAAAATCTAATATTTTTAAATAATAAAAGAAGAATACTTATAAGAACAACTCCAACAACTGCACCATGATTTCCCTTCGTAGCCTTTTCATACTTAGCCTAAAACATTGTATGAAGAAAAAGAAGTTTAAATGCAATTGAAGAAAACTTACAGAATAGGCCGTCCACAACGTAATGCACAATACAAAGTTCCAAATCAATGCCGAAGAACCTATCATCAAGTTAAGCCAAAAACCCTGTAAAAGAGGGCAAAACAATAAGTCTCCTTTCTCAATGAACCTCATCTTAAAAAACATTATTCTATAAAGGGATGAATCCATATGGCACCAAAATTCCAGATGAGGCCACAATAAAGGCACAATTTCTGAAGGATAATTTCCCAGATGCCAATGGAAGATATGGTTTGTTTATCTGCAACAAAACATGTAATATATATAAGACAAACACCATCTTCTGTCTCCAGATAAAAAAGCAATTCATCATCGATCAAAATTTTTTATTTTTGTAGTGATTTCATATACCTTATCTATTTCATAGTCAAACACTTGATTCACACCACTAACATACAGATCCATAAACAAGGGAGGTAACAAAGCCTGAAACATTTAAAAAACTCAAAATGTATTAGGGAGGTTAAAGGGTAATTTATAATTGTCTATTTAAGAAAAAAAAAAAAAACATAGGGAGTCTCACCTGTAATAAACCAACAAAAAATAATGGAGATATATCTGAGACTTTTTGTACTGCAATGAGAGATGCGGAAGTTGCAGCTAATGTCTAGTGAAAAGCAATAAAGTTAAGTCATTTAAAACAACAAGGTTATTACTATTATCCAAAGAAACATTATTTAATACAAATGAACAAAATTCAGTATTAACCATAGATGTTGAATATTCAATTAAGTATGAGAGTTTGTACTTACTCGACCATACACTGCGTAAGGGTAGATAAATTGGTACAAAATGGGCAAGAAATCTTTGACAGACTCCACAATGTTTTTGGAACCGGAAGCGTAAGATTCTGACTCAGAAGATGATATAGGGACGACTTTCACAGCATATTTTTTATTGCTATCTTGATATTTAGATCCTCTTTCAATGCATTTGTAATAATCATTCAAATGTGATTGTTGAGATCTCAAAGGATTATATTCTAATTGAGCTTTTGTTCGGAGCTGAGAAGCTTTTGATCTACAAGAACCTAGAGTACCAAATGTTTGAAGTTGTATCAGTGTCCATGCATAACAAAAACAAGTATATTTCTACTTTAAAATTATTAAAACTAAATGATTAATAGAAATGAAATCTGAGACTAAATTATTAATAAAAATGAAATATGAGAGATGATAGATGTAGAGAAGAGATAGTGTAATAGATAGTGTAATAGGTTTAACAATCTTATTAATAAGATATGAAATTATAAAATTATGAGAAATGATTTTGGAATCTAAGCTAATTTTATAAAATTAAGATTTTTAATTATTATTATAATAAGATGATGAATTAAGATAAACTTAAAAATTATTATAAGATGATGAATTAAGAATGAATAATAAACTTAAAAATTGAAATAAGTGAAGTGGTGATTAAATTTACATGTTTTTTTAGAAAACGTTAAAATAAACTCTGATAATTTTTTGTTTTAAAATAGAAAATTCACACAAAATCAAAAATTAATAGTAATATATAATATTTTTCTATAAAAACATCTTTAATTTATTCGAAAGACTTAAGATTTGTTTGAGTATACTTTGATTTAAAAAGAGAAAAAGAATTAAATTAAATTAAGTTTTATACACTAAAATTAATCTATACATAAGGTAATTTATAAAATTTATTTTACATTTTACTTCTCTAAAAAATATTTTTAACTCATGAAAAATTATGAAAAAATTTATTTCATATTTTATTTTTATTTTCTTCTGGACCAAGTGTTTGTAAAAAGTTTACCCAAACTTGCCTTTTGGAAATTTTGAAAATATTTACTTATCTTATTAACAAATGAAAATAACATTATATTTTTAAAACAATTTACGGATTATTATTTTGAAAAAACAAAAAAACAGTTTTAGCTTTAACTAGTTAACTTTAACTTTGAAAGAAAAAAAGAATTTTCTTTTCACTGATATTTTTGGAAAGATTGACTTTACTTTTGAGAGAAAAAAAAAAAATCTTTTGAAGATTTCTTGAAAAATAAAGTGCAAATTAATATTAAACTTTGACTTAGATCTTGACAAATTATTCCACTTACATAGATTTTATGTTTAAAATTTGTTATTCAATAAACCCTTAATATTTAAATGATTTAAAGGTAACACTCATAAATAATCTAAAAACATAAAATTGAATTTAATTAGATATTAAACAAAACATAAAAAAAGAAAAACTGTAGAAAAGAAAAAAAGTTAAAGGACAAAATTCCTATATATTTTTTATACCATTAAATATGTTTTTAATTCCTATAAAATAAAATATATATTAAAATGATGTTTATAATTTTTTTATATTAATTTAATATCTATAAATTTTTAACAAATTTGAATCAACACGTAGGTAACAAAGATGGTCTGACATTAAAAATTAAATAATAATTACATATAATTTAGTTTTTATAAAATTTAAACTTTTTATTATAATTCAAATTTTTTTATTATTGAATAATAAAATAATATAAAATACAGCAGATCCATAAAATATTTAAGAATATAGATGCAAAAGACCTAATAGATTTTATATTTGTATTGAATATTACTTTTATCTAATTATTTTTTAATTTATATATTTATTTTTTTATTATAAAAAAATCTTATTTCTTATTAAATAAATTGGTGGAGAATATTTAAAATAAGTAGGAAATATAATATTTTACACAAATTTATTATAAATTTTTCAGATAAAAAAGTTAGTAAAAAATTTTTTTTTACAAAAAAATTCATAAATTTTTTTTCAAAAATATATTTTAAAATTTTTTTTTCATAAACAAATCTATAAAAAAATTTCATAAATAAATTATAAAAAATTTTCCAAAATTTTATTTATAAAAATAAAAATATAGAAAATATTTAATAAATAATTAATTTTTTTATAAAAAAAATCAATAAAAAAGATTTCATAAGTAAATAAATTTATTTTTATAATATTCTTAGAATAAAAATAATATTTCAATATACTAAATGATAAAATCTTTAATTTATTAATCTATAATAATTTATTAATAAATATTTAATTTTTAATTATATAATTTTTTTTTCTTTTAAATAGAAATTTGGGAAAGTACTTTTATATTTATATATATATATATATAAAATATGAACATATTTTATTTAGTTTATATATATATATATATATTATTATTATAATATATTTTTTCAAATTTTTACTAACGGTTTCTGTAAGACTATTAAAATTTATGAAAAATTTAGATTATAAATACTAAATTAATACGAAAAAAATTATAAAAGTTATTTTAGCCTATTATATATTTTATAGAAACTAAAAATATATTTTCAAAATATAAAAATAATTTTTTTAAAATACACTATTGCTTAATTTTTTAACGTTAAATTATAATTTATCACATAAATATTTCTTCACATATATTAAAAATTAAAACTAAAACTTTATAAATGATAAATTAATATGAAAAAATTTATCAAAATTATTTTAATATATTTTTTTATTTTTATAAGGACTAAAAATATGTTTAATTTTTTGTTATATTCTTTATCAATTTTAGACATTTTTTTATAGTTTTTAAGTGGATATTTAGGATATGTTTGAATTAGAGGGTGGATTTGAGGGAGTAGAAAAAGAAAAAAATGAAGAGAAAGAAGAGAGAAAGTGAAACTGTTTAGATTAAGAAAAAAATAGTAAAAATGAGTAGAAAGTAAAATAATTTTATTTATTTTTATATATTTTATAATTTTAATATTATTTGTAATTATTTATTATTTATTAAAATAAAATAAAATATATATACTATTTTAATTATTTATTATTTTTATTATAATATAAATATAAATAGTATTTTATTTTAATATTAATGATTTTCATTATTATAAATAGTTATTTTAATATTAATGATTTTTATTATTATAAATAATTTGTTTATTATTATAATTATTTATTTTTTTAATATAATTTTTGTAGTTATTTATTTTAATAATAATATATAATTAAAATTTTAAATATAATCAATTATATAATATAATATTATAAAATATTACGTTACAATTTATTAAATTAAAAATACAAATGTGTTATCCAAGATTTTCTTTTCTTTGTTAATCTTTTCATCTATGCAGAGAAAGAATAAAGACGTAAAATTGTCTCAAATCGTGAAATATTCGCTTTGATTCTCGTAAGATAGAGAAAGGGGATTCACAAAGAAAGTGAGAACATCAATACATAAAATCACAGAATTTAAGAAAAAATTATTTTTTTATCTTTCTATAAGTATGAAAAAAGAAGAAAATAGTATATTATCCATAAATTATTATTTATTTTATATAAAAGATTATATATATTATTATAATAATAAAAAATTAATATAATATTAAAATAATAAATAATAATAAATATTAGATAAAATTATTAATAATATTTATTTTTATTTTAAAAAAAATTATTAAAAATATTAAAATAATATATAAAATTATTAAAATAATATTTATTTTTTATTTTTTATTAAAAATAATAAAAGTATTTAAAATATTTTTACGTATTTTCAAAACATTTATTTACTTTTTAAATATTTTTATTATTATTAATATTATTATTAATACCAGAAAATAGGCCATGCGCCCATCCTCCATTGGTTCCCGATAATCAAAGCTCAACCTCTAATCAAATAATTCATTTCAATGCATTAACTTCATCAAATAAAAAATCCGTATTTCTTTAATTTTTATCGTCAATTATAAATTAAAAAAAATATTTTGAATCATTTTCAGTATACTACATATTCATAATATTGTATGATAGTAATAATTTAATTTTAAAATTCTACTTTTAATAGTTAAATAAATAAAATATTATGAATTATATTATATTTACCTACAGAGTTATAAAATGACTACTTTGAATTATTATTGTTTCACGAAATATATTTATATTTATTGATGGTGGGTGATATTTGTCCATGGATGAAGGAAAATAAAAGTGATTCCTTCCTTCAATGAACACACTTAACCTAATAGATGAAAAGGGGATGTGAAAGAGTGAGATAGTGAAACAGTAAATGAAAAAAGTATAATAAAAGTGAGACATACTTGCATAGTAAACAGTGTTGGTGGAGTGTTTGCTTCCCCAAAGATTTGTGAGTGAAGAGACTTTAGGAGAAGATATAACATGTGTCCAATCCATGAAAACTCAACTCACTAACAACACACAGTTCTCTACAATGGAGGTCAAACACCAGCCAATATATGTAGAAGAGACGAGAGGAATGGAAGATTTTATAGCCAAGACACTCAATCAAATTTGTCTTTTTTTAAGGAGAGGTCAAAATTTTATTGGTGCTCAAATTGATACACTACGCATATGGTCAACGTTTTATAGTCAAATAATTGCAATGTAATCTAATCAAACATAGCAGCCTTTGCTAAGTAATATATTTATAAATATTTATTTATCATAAATTTTAATTATTTAAAATAAACATTCATTACTAAAGTATTAGTGTTAGTAGAGTTTGTTTCTCTCATAAATTTTGAGTACTAAATCGTAAAACTTTATTTAATTATAGGTATTAATTTATAAAAAAATATAAAATAATACTGAGTAATCAAGTGCAAGTAAAAATAAATAAATATATATTAAGAAGAATAATCAAAACCTATAGGAGAGAAATAGTGAACTGTGGAGTAATTAATATAAGATATTTTTCATCATGTTATGTAAGTATCATGGAAATGTTTTTAAAATTGAATTACTCACTAAAATCGATATGGTTTAAGATTTAAAGGTTAGATTTAAGTAAAAAATTTAATAAAATAGTATTTTTAAGTAATATATTAAATAAAAAATAACTTCATTAATAATTATAAATTTTTTTATAAAAAACATTATCGTTCTAACTCACATTAGCAATATGATTTTTTTATGACTTTCTTAAAGAAGGGAATCATAATATTAATAGATAGTCCAATTTAAACTCAACAACCTACTAAAATTCAATATATTAATAAGTGACCAAATCTAAGCTTAAGAATTTTATTAATCAAACACTGATACCATGTAAAAAATTATTATCGACAAGTAAAGTTTACACCTCACTTATATATTATAGTTCGACTTCGTTTTTAATTAATATGACATTTCCTCAACATTCTTATATAAAAAATTATTATGTTTATAATAAAAATTATTATTGTAAATTATAATAAAATTCACATATACAAAATATAATTAAAATTGAAATAATTATTTTTTAATTCATTTCAGACAAATAAAAAATATTATATTTATTATCGATTAAATCCAAAAATTATAAATCCTAAATATAGAAATTCGATTAAATTTACTAATTTTAACAATTTTTCTTTTTCAAATTTTTAAAGATTTAATTTTTTTAAAACAACATACTGATTCCACCATCTTTATTTGACTGTTTCAAATTAGTAAGTTTGACCATAGAATAGATTAAGGGACCCAATTCATGTACGTATAACTGCATGCATGTTAGTCCTCCCTCCCAACTCTCCCAAAATTAATGTCTTTTCCCTATTATTTTATTTTTTAAATTTATGAAAATAAATAAATTTTTAAAATATAAAAAAATTCAAATTTAAAGGAGTGATTTCACTTTAACTGAAATAATATTTATAAATATAATTTTACTTTAAATATTAAATAAAATCATATTTCCAATACGACTTATTTTTTTCTTAAACATAAATTACAATTTCAGTTAAAAAAAATATAATTATAATTATAAATATAAATTTTTTTTTCATAAAATCATGTTTAGAAAAATAATTTATTTATATTAAAATTTTAATAAATTCGGAAAAATACACTATTTTTGTAAATAAACCGTCCTTTTAGATTTTAAAAAAAAAAAATTCTTTTTTTCAAATTTTAGATATGAACGTCGATAACGAAGACAATATTCTTCTGACTGATGAAGTTTATATATTGTAACGGAACTTTTTGTCTATTTTTTTTTTTTTTTAAAAAAAAAACAAAGGGTACTAGACTCAACTTTTGTTTTAGTAATTTAAATTTTATAACTATTCTATCCAAGCAATTGACTAACCTACCTTTCATATTTTCACTCTATATATTTTTACACGTTAAGATTAGAAGATTGTATATTAAATAGGTCGTCGACCATCTTTACATAATAAATTTATCATATAGAAAAAGTCTTCTCATTATAAATATAATTAGTCTAACAACCTATCAAGATCACTAATATGATTTTCACAAACATAATAGATAAAAATTATATATATATATATATATATATATATTTCTTTCACAAAAAAAATTAAAATAAATTCATTGCGACATAAGAATTAATATAATATTTTACTTTTAAATTTTAGTCTTGTAAATCATAATATTATACTTTTTAATATTATTTATATTATTTTATTATATATTTTATTATTAATATTTTTTAATAATATATTTATTATTTAAATGAGTTAGAATTATTATTTAATTTATCAAAATTATAGAATAATCTATTTACTAATAAGTTTACGGTGGAAAAACATAATTGTCATAAAAAAAATGTAAATATTTAAGTAATATTTTATTTTTTATGAAGGGTTAAATTCAAAATATTAAAAATGTAGAAAGAATTCATATAAATTATGGAAGAGGTTATGGTTCTAAAGTGAAGAAAGTAAAAAGTGAAGAAAGTAAAGATATACAATTTTCTATTTTTTATATTATTTCTGTTAAAAAAATAATTTAAAAAAAAAACATATTACCTTCTTTATTTAAAAGTGTTGAATAAATTAAACTGATTTTATAAAATAAGATAAAATTAGAGTTTATAAAATAATATAAATCTTATTTTATTAAACTGATTTTATAAAAATAAATTAAAATTAAATTTATTATTAATATTATTAATATAATATTGGAATTTAAATTTTATGATATTAATAGAAATTATTTATTATTGTATTTTCTCATTTGTCCCTGTATAATTATTTATTATTAAAAAAATCCAACATTTATCACTTCCAATTCAACCTGTTCATTCATTAAATTTAAAAATAATATTTTGAACTGTTGAATGATCAGTTTGATCGTGGAAACATCTCTTTCACACAAGGTAACTTGTACTTCCTACACAATTGGGTTTTCTAAATTTATTGTTATAATATTGTATGACTAAAATCATGAACATACTATCACGATCAAGCTATGTTGTTATGGAAAATTGAGTGTGAAAAAGTCTGGTAACACTTGAATAAAAAAATGTAAGATATTCAAACAGATAAGTGACAATATTTAAGGTTAAAAAGGGACAATATCTACACTGCGGAATGGTTACTCCGCCTGATTTTTCCACTTGAATCAGTAAATAGTTTTATAATGCATTAAATATATTGTGGTCAAACTTCATTTTAGTATTTAATTTTAAAAATTAGTTATTAATATTTCAATATAGAAATATATAAATTTAATTATTTTTGTCAATTTTATGATAATAAATAAGTATTATTAAATATTATATTTAAATAAAAAAATTATATTTAATTTTTTAATTATTCTTAAATATTAAATGTAAGTATAAAAATGCACTAATAGAGACATAAATATTAGAAGTGTTGACCTAGTGGATTAGGAATGATTTATCTGTGTTATTATTTGAAGGGAAATTAAATTCAAAATGAATGTATCTGACTTACGTAGAAGATAACCAATCATAAACATGCCCTACCGATCCAAATACCTTAAAGCATTGGTATGAGTATAAGTATTATATGATTTTTTTCTAATAACTATTTATCTCAAATTCTGTACTGTTTTATCATATATATATATATATATTCTAGAATAAAAAGTTAAATATAAATTCTAAACTTTAAATTATATTATTTGAATGAATTTTTCTTAAAATATATTTGTTATCAAAATATCCCCTAATAATTTTAATTTATTTAATAAAAATATAATACTCTCAATAAATAGATAAAGAATAACAAATTTTTATATTTATGTATCAATTTATAGGTAATTAATATTTAAATCGATTATTAATTAAATTTATTTATTCTTTTTAGTGTAGGATTTTTCTATAAAAGAAAACTAAATAAGTAATCCAATATAAACCAAAATGATTTTGATAGGAGGATATATAACTCCCGATCTCAAGTATCAAAACGAAAAGACTAAATAAATCAATATTTTTGTGTTAGATCTATTCAATGTGATGGTAGATGAAGAATAAAAATTTGTTCTTTTTATTAGTTTATGCGAACGTTTATTTTCTTTCACAAATGTTTGAAGAATGTTCTAAAAGTTTATTAGTGTATTCAATCTGATGTTTATTTATAGTAAACTCAAAATCTATGTAATCGGCGTATGAAATGATTGGTACTTCCACATCATATTTTTTGAAGAAATTTAAATAAACCGGAAATGTAATTGATGTTTAACTTGATTGATAATTCTATATCATATATTCTGAGTATTAAAATAATTAATAATATAATAAGTTTTTAGTTGGACTGATAATATTACAACCATAAATTTATGTATTATGTGTTTACATCGATAATTTTTCATCATATCATAATGAATTTATGTTTACCTAGATTAATAATTCTTCGTTATATCACCGCGAATTAATAATTCTTCGTTATATTTGAACAATTTAACATTTGCCTCAATCAACAATATCAATAATTTTAATGTTTACTTTAATTAGTAACGTCAACGATTTTAATGTTTACCTCAATCTCGATTATTAATGTGAGTGATGATAATTGTAACTTATCTCGTTAGATAATATAAATAGTTGTATAATTTTAAATATATCTTGATTAATGATTTAAATATCAATTTTCTTTCCTCGATTGGAGAGATTCGCTTCACATTCCCTACCTTTCCCACTACTTAGTCTCTTAATCCATGATAGATTATCTTCATTTCCTACTATGCCTAAAGCTTAGTCTTTAATACATAGAAAATTATATTTGTAACGTCCTCTTTTTTTTTAAAAATAAATAAATAAATATATATTAATTATTTTATTAAATAAAATGTTTAATTAAGTTTAGAAAATAAAATAAAATTAGGTGGTTAGAAAAAAAAAATAATGTGAAATTATTAATATTTTAAAAAATATTGTGAAGTTATTAATATTTAAAAAAATAATAATACAGGATTTTTGATATTATAAAAAGATAATGTAAATTAATATTTTAAAAGATATTATTAGTTGAATTTAATTTTTACAAACTCAACTTTATCTATATAAATAGGCGTTAAATCCTTTCTATTTTTTATTTCAAATTTTTCCTAATGTTTGAAAAAAATCTTAGAAGAGACAACTAAAGACAACATGTGAGGAGTTAGGAACATAGTATCTCAAGGGATCACGTATCTTCATTCAAGGTAAGAGGGGAAGTGAGAAATGTCTCATATACAAGTGCTTATGAGAATTTTGAGTAGAAAGACAACCTCTAAGCCTCAATAGAACTTTGCTTGTTTTATGACAAGCATAAACCCTCAATATAATTTTGGATGAATTATGATTTATTGCGTTTGTGGTATTTATAAAATTTATAATTATATTCATTAAGGTTTAGGTTTGAATTTATCATTAAGATATGTGAGAATATAGTAGATTGATTTAAAGGATATTTCGCTTGGAGATTACGACTCTATTGTTGCAGGTTTTTCTTACAAATTTGGGAAAGAGATCTTCATCAAAGTTGTAACCCTAGATGTTATCTAACTAATGATACTTATTTTGTTCATAAATAGTTTGTATAACGTAAGATATGCTTTTTTAGTGATTAAAGACCATGTTGTCAAGATTAGAATGAAAGTTTTCGTTTTTTCCTTAATTTGAGCATAGTAAACAATTAAATCATATTTTGAGGTTAGAATAAAAGTTGTAGATAATTTTGTTAGCTTTTGAAAAAATAAAAAACAAATTAATAGAATAAGTATAAGATTAAATATTGATTTTATAATGAAGAAAATTCATAGAGGAATAGAAAAATTAAGAAAGATATCTTTAATATAGGTGATCATCTTATATATGTGTGTGTGTGTGAAGCTTAGTAGTGTGAAATTCCAAGTTATGCTTGGTCATTCGAGATATGCGATGGGTTAGATGCATTAGCGTGTACATATTTCACTCATTCATACTTTCTTGCAGGTAGACACGATCTATGAAGGAGGGCATCTATGGTCTTCTACATTGACCTTAAGAATTTTAGAACTAAGAACTTCTCATTTGAGAGTTGAAATGAAGGCCACCACGACCAACTATATTATCCTGACGGGTTCCTGTTAGACTCATTTTGGTGAGAGTCGATTGTGAGGGTCTTTTGATCTGGTTCATGTACTCCTAAATTACTCATATGCGTGTTTTGTGTGATGGTACCACATGCATTTAGAGATAATAACATTAATGCATTTGAGTTAATGGAGTGAGCTTGTGATTGAGTGTGTATTGGTGTGCATGATGTGTGTGCGTGTTTAATTCTAACTATTTTCTTATATGTATCTATAATATATGCGAGATATATTCCCCACTCTTCTATTTGTGTGGTTGTTATTTTTGTTTGGGTTGAAAATGAGAACAAAGAGGAGTTGATTGATGAAGCATAAGTTCTCTATGCCTTGATTTCAGGAATACTCTGATTAGGTGTGACATTGAGGCATAAAGAGATTATTTATTTTTAAGAAGTTTATTATGATTTTATCGTTAAGAACTTATAAAGACTATTTCAATGCCTAATAATATTTTATTTAATCTTCCACATCCAAAAAGAGTTATTATTGTTATTAGATATATAGCATGACAATGTGAGAGTGCATGTTTAGGAAAGTTTTGATTAGGAAATACTTGATATTTAAGAGTGTCTTTTAGTGACCCACACCTCTTTCCTAAGAATTTACCTAATATACTGGTTCATGGTCTACCACTATTGTTCTAGTAGGTAATAATTACTCATAGTAAAAGTTGCATCATTGGTGAAAATTAAGAAAGAATGTTTTATTTTAAAAATCTTATTTCCTTACTTTTGTAAGTTTTTATTTATGAAATAAATATATGTGCATTATTTTACTTTTTATTTTTCACAAATTTTATATTTATTAATTAAAACCGTCTTGGGATAAAAGGGTGTTACCGAGATTGTCTTAGAAATCATATACATATAAGGTATAAGAGAGATTTAGAATGGAAAAGTGCTCTACAAGGATTGTTTACAGAAAGGTGATAAATTTAATCAAATATAATGTCTTAGAAATAACTTGGAATGAAGTAAAATAGAGTTCATTCCTTATGCATTAGTGGTTGAGAGTTTGATATATGCTTAAACATGTACTCAACCAGATATCAGCTTCGCCATAGGAGTGTCAGATCGATATCAAAACAATTCTATAATAGAACATTGGAAAGTTGCAAAGAAAGTTCTAAGATATTTACAAAATACAAAAGATCACATGCTTACACATAGAAGGTTAGACTACCTTGAAATAGTTGACTATTCAGATTCAGATTATGTCTAAGTGTGTAGATTTAAGGAAATTCACATTTTGATATATATTTTTCTTTTATTTGAAAAAGCGATGTCATAAAAAAGTGCAAAACAATATGTGATTATTATTTTTACAATGGAAATTGAATTTGAGATAAGTTTTGAGATCACGATTCATATTTTATGTAGATAATTTTAAGTTATTATTTAATTTTAAAAATATATTTTATATTTAAATGCATTTTAATTTAGTTGAATTTCTTTAAAATTTAAAATCTAAATCAAATTATTTAATTTACAGAAAAATATATTTAAAAAATTTAAAAAAATTTCTATTTTAATCACTCTGATTTTTTAATTAGTTTTTAATTATTTTTTTATGTATAGAGTGTATTTATAGAATAACTCTTTGCAACCCAAAGAAACTCACCTACTATCTCTACTCATATTCTTAAAGAACTCATTTTTTTACTTAAATATAATTATATCACAGAAAGTTGCTTCTATTTTCTTATTCCATTTATCAAAGGTGTGTCTATGGAGATAATTTTTGACATGATTCAAAAAAATCTTCACAAAATTAAAGAAAATCATAATGATGTAAAAACTCATCATATACAGGGAACACATATCTGTGTACTGTTTATTGCTTTAATAAATTTTTAGATCCAAAGGATCTACGCTTATTCTGTTGCATGTGCTTCCTATCATTGTTTTAATCTTCATTGCCACCCTTATCTAATTAAAGGCAGGAGGATGTATCCCCCATACAACAACTGCAATAAATAAATAAATAATAAAAAATAAATAAACATCAGTACATTATCATGTTCAACTTTGTATAATAAAATAATTTAGTACAAAAATTTAAAAATTAATATATAGATAAACTGGCAATTATTCACGTGTTTGTTTATTCTTTGCTTTAAATAATATTGAATTTTTAACTTAAAGATGAAAGTAGATAGATATATGATTAAGTACGTCATTTTAGCTATAAAATTCATGTTAAAAAAAAAAATTTACTAAATTTTCTGCCAGTGTTTGTATTTAATTTAGAAATTGGAAGTATAGATATCAAATAACCTTATTTCTGAAAAAAAGTTGAAAAAGTATAGAGAATTGTTTCCCTAAAATGATAATGAGGATAGTGAGAATTACCTTCCAGTTCAATGCATAGAAGGATCTTGTGGAAGCTGGGCTTGTCACATCTACATATTTGGTCTGGTACCACAGAATTGAACCAAGAACAAAATTCCCTAAACCCTAAAACATACCAAGATTCCATTTTAAATATTATTCAAAAGTTTAAATAAATTTATATTCATTATAGTAATATGTAAAAAAAAACCTATGTTTATCCTAAATGAATGCCTATTTAAAGATTAGTTTTTACCCTTCACATCAACAGTAAAGACAACTTTTCTAGTGAAATATTTCTTTATTTGAATATTTATGTATGGCATATGATAAACAAGTAATTAATATTAAACAAATGTAGTTTGTTAAACTCTAGTAAAACGCCGTATGTGTAGAATTTGTTTTTACATTTTTTTTGTTTTTGCTTTTTTTTTTTCTATTTTATTATCAATAATACAATTTAACTTGTTGGATGTACCTATTCCTATCAGACTTAGATGTTTAAAGATTGTAGAAATTATATGAAAAACATTAAAAAAAAAAACACTTATAATAATTAATGTGAAAGATTGTCACAAAAGATAAAATGAACATATCTTTTATTATATTAAAATTGAACCCTAATCCTAATCAAATAAAAAATAATTCATGATATTTTAAAAATAATCCCAAGAGATAATATAAGTATCAAGTTCATTACTTAAGACAAACATTAAATCAATTTTTTAAAAACTTAAAATAAACATTTTCTAATTAATTAATTTTTTTTAAATAGTTAGTTAAGAAGTAAATAGGATTTAGTTCTTGAAATATTAAAAAAATTATTTATTTTTAAAATAAAATGGATTGGACAATTATATAAAAAAAAAATTGTTTCATTTATTAAAATAATCTCTTATTTTTAAGAAAATACGAATTATAAGATATTCTTTTATCGAAATCAAGTCTGGTGTTGAGTAGAAAAACAAATAACTTCTAAAAACCTAAAATTCAAACCTAAAAATATAATAAATATATTACCGTGATAACTTTAATCCAAAAAGGAGAGGAAGATAATGCTCCTGCCAAAATGCCAACTCCAAAAGCCATTTCATAAAGGAAAACACAAATCCAAAATACCTATCAAACATTACTTTGAATCAATCAAGTCTTATAGAAGAGGACATAACCAAATCTGCTAAGATATTAGAATTTCAAAAACATACCTTTTCCTGCCCTAAACGTGCTGAGAAAGAATCTACGCCAAATTGTTTATCTCCTTCTATGTCAGGTATATCCTACATAAATTCAATATAACGTTTTACATTATTAGACCAAAAACTTGATGTTGGAAAATAAGTGTATGTTCTGAGAAAATAAAGACATTACCTTGGATAATGCTAAACCAAGAGAGTAGAAACTCATGAATAATATAGTAACAATCAATGATCTTGAAAAGACAATTGGCCTCTTGAACACAAACGTCTGAAAAATTATTACATGAATTAGCAATAAAATAATACATGCATGACTTCATTTCATTTTTTTTTCTCTAATACTATAAAAGGGGTTGTTAGATGCACCACTCTAAGAAAATATAGTTAAGCATATAAAGATGATAGTCTCTATGGATAATTTGGGATTTGCATTAAACTCTCCAATTTATAACAATTAATAGTTATAAACTCTTTATTATTTAAATCAAATAATAATTATTATAGTTTATTTTCAATATAAATGTACATATCAAATTATAAAACAGATAAATGAATATCGTTTTTCTCTTTATATATTCGTCTTTCTTTAATTTTTTTACTTATATTTTAAATTCTTTTATGATTGGTGAATTCAAATAGTTTCTACATTAAATAAGACCATCTTAACTTCTGGTGAGAATTGATTTGGATGAAGAATCATGTAATAAGATCTTTATAATAATCGTAATTATCTAATTTGTGGTGAGAATTGATTATCAAAGTACAATGTATTTATACCTTCTTGAATTAGTTTCTAATTTTTCCATGGTTGATATAAGATCCTCTTAGTCTACATTAGTTAAGTTGATTATAAAAATATAGAAGTTTTTAACCAAGTTTTAACATCATCTCAAATTAGTATTAGTCATACTCGTTCACCAATTAACATTACACTAGACAATAATACCTATCCTCTTTAATCTTAGGTGATTATATCAAGTAAAGACAAATTGGATACATCAACAACGATTTCCAATTACCCTCTAATATTGATCCTATTTTCTAATGTCAATAGACTAACAAAATGATTATTAAAGGTTGAATTATTAACTTCATGTATTCCTCATTTATTAGAAATTCGATTTGGTTCTTCATGACCAAGATTGTGACATGCAATTGTGACCACTTACTATGGTGATAGTGACAAATCTAAAGTTTATGAACTTTGATGTTGTGTGACTCACCTAAAACATATCATATGTCTTTTTGAAAAATATTACAATAATTTTCAAAGATTTTGGATAAAAATTAAAATTCATCATCCAAATTATATAAAATGCTTCATTGATATCAAACACTACAATACTCTTGTTTAAGAAGATTGAGTATATATATTTTTACTTGGATAACATTTGAGGTGATATCTTCTAAATGAAACCATTCCCAACAATAGAGAAAGTGTATGGACATGTTTCGAGGCAAGCTCTTTAATAAATAATAATGACAAATAAAAAAAATAAAATACATGGATTCGTCCTTACCTTCAAGGGTCTCAAATTATAAATTAGTAGAGATCATCCAATGACACTAGGACTCATCCAATGACAATAAGTATACATCCAACAGCACCAAAGATTCATCCAATAGTATCAAACATGCATCCAATGGTACCAAATAATATGTGTCTACTGGTACCAAACATTTTTCTAATAATGTCTAGTTGCACTAAGTGCTTTCAATATGGGGTTAGAAAGCATATCTATGAGACATTTTTCAAACTTCATAACTATCCCAATTAGTGGTCAAATTTTCAAGCTCAAAAGCATCATGATTCATGTTGCATCAACAAAGACCAAGTAAAATCTGACATAACTACTATTGAATCATATATGTTATTTGTTCCAACAACAAGTATTGATTATATCCTACAACAATTGTGTCTAGCACCTTCAACTTGGAAACCCTTCATTTGAATACTTGAAATATGTCTTTCCAAGTTTGGTTTTAGATAAATTTTCATTGGATATTAAAAATGAGACTTGTATTTTGGTTAAGATTCATTGAGCAT
Organism: Macrotyloma uniflorum; assembly: GCA_016859785.1. Classification (NCBI taxonomy): domain Eukaryota; kingdom Viridiplantae; phylum Streptophyta; class Magnoliopsida; order Fabales; family Fabaceae; genus Macrotyloma; species Macrotyloma uniflorum. The sequence goes on along the minus strand of BDMB01000077.1, from coordinate 157,961 downwards.
ATTTTCCAACAAGTATGAATTGTTTTAGACCATTATAAGGTATAGTGTTCTTTATGAAAATTCTCATCCTTAGATTTTCGTTGGTTTGTAAATTTTTTAGCTAATTGTACTCAAATGACATGGATTCACAAGTTCAAGTGAAAAAGGGAAGTCTTTCATAAATTTCAAGTGTTTCATTAAATGATTTAAATCTAATATTCAATAAAGTTTTACATCCTTTGATTACATAATGATGACATGTATGTAAATCAATAGTTTCAAAATTATTTTGAACAACATGGGTTAGTCTATCAAATCTCATGCCTCAAAACTTCTTAACAGAATGACATTACAAATTGAAAAGATCGTCACATTTTTAAAATAGCTCATGCCTTTCTACTTAGAGAACATGTACCTAGCCCTCATTGAGTGGATGTAGTTAATACAATAATATATCTCATCTACATAATGTTATCAAAATTCCTTGAATTTAAAAGTTCACTACAAACCTTATCTACAATTGTGTCGTTACCTACCTTCTAAATGCTTTCACCATGAGTGTTTGGATGTGTTGTATTAATCCACCTACAGAAGAACCACCAAATAAAACTTGATTCTTATGCCATTTGTTGCATGTTTTTTAGATATGAAATACAAAAAAGGGATATTGTTTCAATGATCCTTCTACTTGTTACACATAGGTAACCATGGATGTTAGTTCCTTGAGTTTGAAATCTTCTATTCCTCTATGATCCAAATCTTCTATTTCGAGAGAGTTATAGGAAGAAAAGTTGAATTGACTAACTATTGATATTATAAGTCTATTGGACAATCCTAGAGGCCTATTGGACAACCCTAGAGGTCCATTAGATGTTGAAGGTACATTAGATGCGGAAGATCTCTAGACTCCAAGAGTGTGTTTGGATAAGAAGAAGTACTGTGCTTTTGGATGGAAAAGGAATGAATGATTGAATTTTTTTTTTGTCTTTATGTGTAAATTTAAAAAAGAAAAGAAGGAGGAGGAGAGAGAATTTTTCTTTTCAAACTTGAGAAGAAATAAGAAGAAAGCCACGTGTCACTACTGTGCTGAGTGTGCTGAGTGAGTAACTGTGCTGGGTGAATTGAGTGAAATGTTTATGAGTTTTTTTTAAATAATAATAATTATTAAATTATAATAAATAGTTAAAATATTAATATTAAATAATAAATAATTTTTTAATAATATTATAAAGTAATATTTTTTTAATTATAATAATAATAAATAATAAATAAAATTATTTCTAATAAATAATATTATTTTACTTTCCACTCATTTCCACTCTCTTTCTCTTAATCCAAACAACTTCACTTTCTCTTCTCTTTCTCTTCATTTCTCTCATTCTCCACTCCCTCAAATCCACTTTCTAATCCAAACACACCCTAAAGGTCCTTCTAACATTGAAACTCCTTAGATGCTAAAGGCTCTCTAGACAATGAATTTTTCTACTTTTTAATATCATTTAGTGACTCACCTACTAAATATACTTCACTCTATTCTAATGTATGTAACACTAGATATGACATACCTTACAAATACAATTAGGATAAACTACCAAAAGAATAATCTCCTAAAGTGAAAATTGTAAATCAAGATGTTCAATAACTAACTATGTTTCTACCAAAGCACTAAGTCTCTCAAGGATTTTTTATGATCTCTCCTCACAAATTGTTCCCACAAATTTAGGAGAAGCTCTTGAAGATCCATACTTGAAGAAACCAAAGCATTAAACAAGAATGTCACATGGACTTTGGTCCCTTTGCCATAAGAAAGAAAACCAATAAGATGCAAATGGGTCTTCTTAATCAAGTAAAAACTTATGGGTCCATATAAGGTAAGACTATTAGTTAAGACCTTCACATTGGTGTAGAATACTAAGAAATTTTTTCTTGTTGCCAAATTAAGCATTGTTAGAGTTTTTTTTGTCTCTTGTAATAAACCCCGAGTAATCATTGTACCAACTAGATTCAGCGAACACTTTTATCCATGGACATCTCAACAAATATATATATATATATATATATATGTATATATTGATTATATATGTGGCAAGTCTAGTGCACATTTTATAGATTGAAACAATCATCTAGAAAATTGGATGTTAACTCTAGCAATGAAATAATATGGGTTTCAACAAAACAATGAAGATCACACATTGCTCCTTAAGCATCGACAAGACAAGACAACTACTTAAGTTATGTATTTATATTATATATTCATCATATAGATAACTCATACGAGATAACTAGATTTCAAAGAAAATTGAGAATTGAATTTGAAATGAAAAATCTAAGAGGACTCAAATATTTTCTAGGGATTAAAGTTGCTATATTTGTACAAGATATCTTCCTATGTCAAAGAAAATATAGCCTAGATCTCCTATTAGGGATTGAGCTATTGGACTGTAAGTATGTAAATATCCCAATTGTTCATAGTCATCAACTTGGTGAATACTTGGATCAAGTACCAATAAAAAAACGTAGATACTAAAGGATAGTTGGAAAACTTATTTATTTATCTCGTACACAATATAACTTAACCAGGACTCGTGGGAAAGGAAAAAAACCCAATGAAAAGGGTCGAACAGCCAGGTGGCTAATGGTGAATAATGATTACTTCATTGATTGGTGACAATTTTGTGGAATTATCTAGCAATTATTTGATGGAGCCTTTACACCTTTAAGGTAACAATTTGGATGGGTTTGATTACTTTTTTTTTTTTTTTCTTACTTTTCAAAGACATTCAACGAAAACGATTTGATAAAGATCTTCTAAAGATAGGGACACTTGCAAGAAGTGTTCATCACCAAGAACAAGAATTGGAGGGGATAATTGTAAGGGTTCATCAAGTTTTGGGATGTCAACAACCCTATAATGTTGGAAAAAAGTTTGAATCAAATTTGGATTGAAGGCAAGAAGTTACATGTCAATCTCCCCATATACAAATGTATCAAACCTGGAGAGGGAGGCCTTCAATGAAGAAAGTTCTAGGAAAAGGGAGCAAACCCACTTCAAGAGTAAAGGAAAAGGGATACTCATATCCCAATGTAGTGATGGGCAACATGTTAAAGTCTGCCAAGGTGAAGGAGTGAAGACTCAAGGGGGACTCTATAAGGAAGGGAATGGAGATCATACCACAGTGCAAAAAAAGGGAGTGGTTGGAAAGGAACATGGCTTACGCGACTACTCAATGGTGGAGAACATCCACAAATATTTCCTCCTAGAGGGGTTCTCTCACATAAGACTACGGTATCTAGGGGACAAGTCAAAGGATGGTTACATATTTTGGGAAAGATTGAGTAAGTTTTGGTGCAAAAGTGGGAAAAGGGGAAGGGGATAGAGTTTTCACCAAAGTGTTGAACCAAAACTATCAAGCAACAAATGTTACAACATTACCTTTACTCCCAAAATAAAAAGGTAAATGAATATTGGAAGATTTTGTGGCTAGGGGTGGTTTAGGTATTGTGGAAGTAAAGAAATAATGTGTTTTTTCATAATGGAAAAGTAGATTTAGACGAAATATTCTTTTTAACCTAATTGAGTATTTGGTTGTAGGTCAAAAAGAGGATTACAAATGTTTTTAAGACATATGCAAAATAATGTATAGATTCTTGAATTTATTCCCTATATGTTGGCTAGTGGAGTTAGGGGTTAATAGTTTACCCATCTCACATATGGGGTGGATGGCTAATATGTATTTTAGGTTACAAGGTTTTCTTTATACTATTGTACACTTTTAGGTTGATCTATATTTGTACTTGTTTATTGATACTATTAGTACTCGTATTTGCTAATATATTGTTGATAAAAAAAATAATCTAACATACCCTATGCAATATATGTAGTAAGTTAGTTTATGCATAAACTAAATATATATCACATGAAAGTTATACTACAAATTCTCCAATAGTTGAAGTTATTACCTAAAAAAAGTTTAACCTTCATAAAAAATAATTACTTATAAATTGAAGGTTATACGATAGTGATTGGATTGATAATACTATTTATAAAAAATCAATTTTGAATATTTTATGAAAGAATTTTAGTTACATAAATAATTAAAAAAAATTATATTCATTGTCAAGTATTAAATCTAATTTTCATATAAAATCTAAGATGACAAATATTTTTTATAAATTTTTAAATATTTAAAACATATTAATTAAAATTAATTTTATAACAAATTTTAGAGATATTTATAGGTTGAATTAGATTTGATCTAGTTTGATAAATTATCTTTAGAACAAATAAAATAATTTTGAATTGAATTGAATTTTTATTTATTTATTTATATATATATATATATATTAAATTTAATATGATTTAACTCATTTTTAATAGAATTGGATAAGATTAGATTGATTACTAATTTTTTTTAATTTATAATTTTAAATTTTTTTCTTTGATTTTTAAAATGAACTATATTTTTTAATATTTATATAATTAAGTAACTAAATATTTTATAATTATATATTTAAATAAGTTAATAAATTAAATAATAATAATTATTATTTAATAATTTTGGTTAATTAAATTTTGAATCTTGGAAATAATTATAAAAAGCACAATTAGTTGGATGACCAAACCTGCATGTGAAGGAAGTATGTAATTGGAAATATAAATGTCCAACTGACAAACATCAATATTGCCGCGATCACCGGATATTTCTTCCATCGTAAGAAAGGCACCTGAACATTTTCAAAATAGTGTTATCATCATCAAATAATTTCTTTTTTCAAAATGATCCCTTCTTATTAGTATGCTTGTCAGAATAAAATTCATATAGTTCTTTTAGTAATTTAATTGGTATTTGAATAATGAATTTCAAAGAATAAATGTCTTTGTTTAAAAGAATTAATCTTTGTTTTAGTATAACAAGGATAAAAAACTTAGTTAAGTAAAAAAATTTGATTTCTTTTAGTTTCTCTAACAAAGTAAAAGAAGAATACTTATGAAAACCACTGCACCATGATTTCCCTTCGTAACCTTTTCATACTTATGCCTAAAACATTGTAAGGAGAAAATGAAGTTTAAATGCAATTGAAGAAACTTACAGAATAGCCAGTCCATAACGTAAAGCACAATGCAAAGTTCCAAGTCAATGCCGAAGAACCTATCATCAAGTTAAGCCAAGAACACTGTAAAAGAGAGTAAAACAATAAGTCTCCTTTCTCAATGAACCTCATCTTAAAAAGTATTATTCTATAAAGGGATGAATCTATATGGCACCAAAATTCCAGATGAGGCCACAATAAAGGCACAATTTCTGAAGGATAATTTCCCAGCTGCCAATGGAAGATATGGTTTGTTTATCTGCAATAAAACATGTAATATATATAAGACAAACACCATCTTCTGTCTCCAAATAAAAGAGTAGTTTATCATTGATCCAATGTTTTTATTTCTAGTAGTGGTTTCATATACCTTATCGATTTCAAAGTCAAACACTTGATTCACACCATTTACATAAAGATCCATAAAGAAGTGAGGTAACAAAGCCTGAAACATTTAAAAAAAACTCAGAATGTATTAGGGAGGTTAAAGGGTAATTTATAATTGTCCATTTAAGAAAAAAAACACATAGAGTCTCACCTGTGATAAACCAATAAAAAATAATGGCGATATATCTGAGACATTTTGTACTGCAATGAGAGATGCGGAAATTGCAGCTAATGTCTAATGAAAAGCAATAAAGTTAAGTCATTTAAAACAACAAGGCTATTATTATTATCCAAAGAAATATTATTTAATACAAGTGAACAAAATTCAGTATTAACCATGAATGTTGAATATTAAATTCATTATGAGAGTTTGTACTTACTCGACCGTACACTGCGTAAGGGTAGATGAATTGGTAGAAAATGGTGAAGAAGTTTTTAACAGAGTCCACAATGTTTTTGGAAGCGGAAGCGTGAGATTCTGACTCAGAAGATGATACAGGGACGACTTTCACAGCATATTTTTTATTGCTTTCTTGATATTTAGATCCTCTTTCAATGCATTTGTAATGATGATTCAAATGTGATTGTTGAGACCTCAAAGGATTATATTCTAATTGAGCTTTTGTTTGGAGCTGAGAAGCTTTTGATCTACAAGAACCTAAAGTAACAAATGTTTGAAGTTGTATCAGTGTCCATGCATAACAAAAACAAAGTATATTTCTATTTTTAAATTATTGCAAATAAATAATGACAAGACGATGAACTGAGAATGAAAATTAAATATGAAAATTGAAATAAGAATTAAAAATATTATATCGATAAAATCAAATTAATATATATAATAAATATAAATTAATTTTAAAAATATAAATTAGATTTAAAATACACTGAACCATTATTTATATCAAAATATCTGAACTTAAATATAGAATAACTTAATAACACCTGACTGAATAGATTTAATAAATTTATTAAAATAAATTCTCATATTATCATAAAAATAAATTGATTTCATTTTTATATATTAATTAATTTTATATATATATATATATATATATATAATTTTTATATATTAAATTTATATAATATTTTATAAAAAATATTAAAATAAATTTTTTGAATGATAATTTTCTTTTTTAAAATAGAATCAAATTTAGTAATTCAAATATTAAAATTATTTAGTTTATTTAAAAAACTTAAGATTTTTTTTAGTAGATTTTAATATAAGAATATAAGAGAGAAAAAGAAAAAATAAATAAATTATATTTTTATACATTAAAATTAATTTATACATGAGATAATTTATGAAATTTATTTTACATTTTACTTTTCTAAAAAATATTTTTAACTCATGAAAAATTATGAAAAAATTTATTTGAATTTCTTTATCTTTATCTACAAGTGTTTATAAAAAATTTACCTAAATTTTCGTTTATAAATTTTGAAAATATTTACTTGTCTTATTAACAAATGAAAATAACATTATATTTTTAAACAATTTATGGATTTTTAGCATCATGAGTCCAATTATTTCTTCTATATATGGTTAGATGCTTGAAAAATCAAAGTCTAGATTTGAAATAATATCATTTACTTGTTAAATTTAACTTTGAAACACGTTATTTTTATTTTTCACTGATATTTCTGGAAAAATTGACTTTATCTTTGAAATAAATTTTCTATTGAAGATTTCTTGAAAAATAAAGTCAAATTACTTTTAAACTTTGACTTAGATTTTGAAAAGACATTTTTTTTTTTCAAATTAAGAAAAAATATTCCACTTCCATAAATTTTATGTTATAAATTTGTTATTCTATGAACCCTTAATATCCAAATGACTTTAAAGTTAACAATCACACACAACCTAGAAACACAAAATTGGATTTAACTAGATATTAAACAAAACATACGAAACAAAAAAATCATACTGTGGAAAAGTAAAAAAAAAAAATCACACAAACTCCTATATATTTTCTATATTCTTTTTACTTTCATCTTTAAAACTTTGATCAACCTTCCACCTTCCATGTAGTTCAAATTTGGACACTTAATCTTTCCATTTTTTATTTCAGATTTTATGATTTTTATGTATTTTTAAAACAATTATTTACTCTTTGATTTAATATTGTTATTATTATAAAGGAAACCCAAAAATAATTTATTTCAATGCTTTAATTCAATCTTATCCAAAATTAAGAGATATTAAGAAGATAATTTGTGAAGACTGGAAATAAAAAAATTAATTTGAATAGTATATTTTAATTGAAAAACTTTACAAAGTATATAAAATAATATATTAATATAAAATCAACACTCTCATATTTTATTTTTGTTTTAATTAAGTTCTTTAAGTATCACATAAATTTTAAGTAATTCTTTATTTCTTCATTTTGAAGTTTGTCTCCATGAAAAATTCCTTATTTTTAATTTTTATTGTTAATTATGAATTAAAACAATATTTTGAATCATTTTCAGCATAACTATGTATTTGCAATATTATTACTTTAAATTATTATTATTATTTGAAATATATTTTAATAAATACACTTATAACTAAAATATATGTATATATATAATAATTTAATTTTTAAATTCTATTTGTAATAATTAATTAAATAAAATATTATTAATTATATTATATTTACTTATAGAATTAGTAAAGATATAATTAAATTAATATATATAAAATAATATAAATTTTATTTTATAATTTATAAGAATAAATTAGATTTAAATTATATTATTAATATATTATCAAAATTTATTTTAATAAAATTTTTGGACTACTTGTAAATTTTTCGTTCTCATATTTAAGTAAACTATGCATAAATTTTTTTTTTGAATTATTATTGTTTTAGAAAATATATTTATATCTATTGATGGTGATATTTGTCCATCCATGAAGGATGATAGAAGTGATTTCTACCTTATATGAAGAGATTGAAGATAACAGATGAGAAGGGGATGTGAAAGAGTGAGATAGTGAAAAAATAAATGAAAAAAAGTATAATAAAAGTGAGACATACTTGCATAGTAAACAGTGTTGGTGGAGTGTTTGCTTCCCCAAAGATTGGTGAGTGAAGAGACTTTAGGAGAAGATATAACATGTGTCCAATCCATGGAAACTCAACTCACTTAAAACACACAACACAGTTCTCTTCAATGGATATCAAACACCAACCAATATATGTAGAAGAGACGACATCAATGGCAGATTTTATAGACAAGAAGACTCATGACATTTGGCTTTTTCTTAAGAAGAGATAAAATTTAATTGATGCCTAAATTGATACACTATGCTCATGGTCAACATTTTGTACCCAAATAATTGCAATATAATCAAATCAAATCAAACATTACAGTCTTTGCTACATATAAAGAATAATTTTCTGCATTTGACTAAATCAAATATAAAAAGACTTAAATATTATTTCCTTCTATATTTTGTAAACTTTTTAATTTCTCAAATTTATGAAGTAAATATTTTCGCTCCTTGAATTTGAATAGTAGTTTCAAATTAGGATTGTTATCGAAGACCGTTAAAGATCGGTCCTTGATTTTATTGAAAATTCTTCATAATTGAAGTATTTTTAATATTTATTCTTCAACGATAGATTTTTAATTGTTTTTCCTTGAATGAGAACACTTTTGAGTGGTTTTCTTCACTCATTATCTCTTTTAATTTATTATTTTTAATATCCTTAGTTCTAATTTGAATTTCAATGTTTTATATAAAAAATTATCAACAATTAGAAATATCCTTGTATATCACGATATAAATTAGTTATTGTAAATGAAATACAATTTAAATACTCAAATAGATTAATTTATTATAAGATTGATTATATATTTGTATTAAAATATTAGTGTTTGTAAGAAAAATAATGAAAACCTATGGGGGAGAAATGGTGAAGTGCGGAGTAATTTCAGTAGACGATAGTCATTCTGTCGAAAATGTCAAGTCAAAGTTTATGGCTCAAGTCAGCAGTATGAAAATTTGGCACTTGTAGGCATCTGTTAATTGAAGCCGCACATGATAATGACACTAAAAATTACTACAAACTAATATACAGTGTAAGATAGCAAAATTAATAGATTTAATAATATTTATATATATATATATATATATATATTAATTTTGAGGATTAATTACAATATTCAATTCTTATTAATAATAAATTATATATATATATATTAAAATATAAAATATATATAAAAAATAAACATAATTTATTAAATTTTCTATATTATTTTGATTTTATTTCAGAACTTCCGGTAAACTCACTACTACTTAGATATCGTAATTGTAATTGTAATAATCTTAGAAATTGGTACAAATTGATATATAACTCCACATAAACTAAATAACTAAATAACATAAATATTATCTTTATCAATTATAATACTCAATTTCCACTAATAAGGAATTGTAAGTAAAAAATACTAAATACATATAAATATATAAACATCACCCATCTTTCTGTACTACCCTTGCGGTTTAGACGTTTTTCCATCACCTACCACTTTATTTACTCCCATGTATAAGAAAATAAAGGTAAATTATAACTTTAAAAATAACATATCTCATAATATATCATTATATTATTTCACATTATGCATTTTATTCTTCCATGACATGCCAAATATTATTTTACATTATATATCACATCATAGTTTAGACACTTTTCAAAAAAAATTAATTGTTAGGCTGAATTTAGAGATTTATATCTATTGAGACTCTCATTCATCTATCTTAACATAATATAAATAATAATAATAATAAACTAAATTATCATTCATATTTTTAATATTTTAAAAAATTAATAATAATTATTTATAAGAAAAAACAAAACTCTTGTTTTCAAAACATATATGTACCTTAAACTTGATAAATAAGAGTAAAATTGTATTTTCATATCACAATTTTCCTAAATAAATAATATTTTAAAAATTTATCTATTTTAATAAAAAGAAATTACCATCAAAATAAAAGAAAAAAAAAACAACCACTTCAATTTTTATACATTGTTTGTTCTTCCATTCAACGCAGAAATTTGATTTCTTTGTTTCGAATTTTAGATATGATGTTTGACAATGAAGACTATATTTTACTCGTAGTTTAAATATATTAATATATTTCTTTTGATTTTTTTTTCTATATTTTTAAAAAATAAAGGTTTCTGGACTCACTTAATTTTTATTTTAGTACGTTGAATTTTATATCTATACCATTCAAAGAATTGACTAACCTATCTTCTATATTTTCGGTCTATATATATTTTTTATATCTCAAATTGGTCATCCCTTCCTAATCAACCAAACTCATGAACAAAAATAATGAGTTGTACGTAATTTATTTATTTATTATTATTATTATATAAAAAAATAATGATTCTATTTTTTATAATTTTATTTTTTAATAATTATTAAAAAATAATTTTTTTCTAATTTTTTTCTAATTTTTTTCTAATTTTTTTTATTCTGTTACATATATTTATTTTAGACAAAATAATTACTTTTAAATTTTATTTTAAAAATAATAAATAAAAATAAATTTCAAGTAATTAAAATTTCATAAAAAAATTCTAAAATAATTATTTTATAATTAATAATAATAAATAAAATATATAAATACAATTTTTATATTTATAAATAAAAGTAAATTAAGTATTAATTCTGATCATATTTTTTTTTTCTAAATTTTATTTTTAAATATTTTTATGTAATTTATAATATTTTTTATAAAATATTTAATATTTAAGTTGATATTATTTTTAAAAAAAATTATGTAATGATAATAAGATTATATAATAAATTAAATATAAATTTAAATTAATATAAAATTATACTTAATTCGTTTCCCATAATTAATCTAATATAACAAATATATCATCTTATAATATTTATAAAATTATATAAAAAATTATATGTAAATTAAATTTAAATTAAATTTATCTAATACGAAATAAATAAATATATAATTTTATATATATAAAAAAAACATTTTATCTGTTATTAAAAATATATCTTATAAATGTAATGTATTTTTTTTTCATAAATAAAAGTATTATAAGGAAGCAAAAGAAATTAATATATATATATATATATATAGATATATAATACAAAATTATTGAATATTCTAAATTAAAACATAAAAAATTTAAAAATAAAAGAAGTAAATATTTTTTTTAATAAGTAAATAAGATAGTATATATTTTTCTCATTATAAATATAAAATATAAATATAAATATAAATTTTATTAATTAATTATTTGGTTTAATATTTTATAATATTTTTTTATTAAAATATTAAAAAAAAGGTTGAGATCTAAAAATATTTTATGAAATAAATTATAAATTATTTTCTTTTTAAAATGAGACTGATAAAATTAATGAAATAAATTATAATTTATTAAATTTAAATTTAATAAGAAATATTAGAAATATTATTCAATAAATATAATATAAATCATTTATCAATTTTATAATTTTTTTCAAAATTATAAATATTAATCTTAATATTAATATATTAATATGTAATTCTTATTAATTTACAAATTTAAAATTATCATATTAATAATAAAATTTAAATCAAATTATAATTTTATAAATATATATATATCTTCTCATATTTAAACAATCACTTCCTCCAAAATATATAAAATTTACTCTATAAAATTTCCGTATATTAATTAATTTGTTTTCTTACCTAAAATTTCTAAATCTATTTCTAATATCACTAATATATTTTTAACAAAGATAATAACTAAAGATAAGATATATGGTAACCAGACAATACATAAATATACTTAATTTCTCTTGTATAATCGGTTCACAAAAACTAATATAATATTTCACTTTTAAATTTCGGTAAAATTATAATATCATGCTTTTTAATATTATTTTTGTATTATTTATATTATCTTATTATTTTACCATTACCAATTCAACCCATTCATTTGTTAAATTTAAAAATAATGTTTTGGACTGTAAAATGATCAGTTGGATTGTGCAGATATCCCTTTACACAAGTGCAACTTGCAGTTCTTATTTAAATTTATTATTATAATATTACTAAAATCAACATCAAGCTACGTTGTTATGGAAAATTTAGTTTGAAAAAAAAAAGTCTGGTAAAAGAGGAATAAAAAAAGTATGAGATATTAAAATAGTTAAGTAACAATAATTAAGGTTACAAAGGTACAACAACTAGGTAAGTGACACCGCGGAATGGTTACTCCCCCTGCTTTTTCCTCTGGAATTAGTCAGTAAATAATTTTATAATCGATTAAAAATATTTTGGTCAAACTTGTTTGTAGTATTTACATTTTACAAATTAACTATGAATCTTTAAATTTTAAAAAAATATAAAATTTAATTGTTTTACAAATTTATAATAATAAATAATATTATTACATATTATATTTAAATACAAAATTTATTAAAATTATATATAATTTTTTAATTATTATTAAATATTATTTAAATATAAAAATACTAAAATTATATATTTTAAATTTTTTTAAAATAAATTTAATTAAATAATTTAAAAATATAAAAATAAAAATATAAAAAAAATATAATAACCAAAAACCTTTCTTATTCTTTTATACAAGAAAAGTATGATATGTATTGAAAGAGACATAAATATTAACTATGTTTGCATGTAAATTTGTAAGTGTATTAATTTATAAATTAAATTACCATTTTTAAAGAGAATTTGAGTTAGAACAGATGTAAACTTTTATCATGCGAATTTTTAAAAAGTTGTTTTGTTTTTATTAAATCAGAACTTAGTTCTTGATCTTGAATAAACTTTGTTATTGTTATTTACATTACAAACTAGATAACTTGATAAGGTTTTATATTTCCTTTTCCGTTTTCTTTTAGATTGTTAAGGTAACTTGATCAAGGGTAACTCTTGTGATAGGTGTCACTTGAGTGTTTGATCTTATGGGGTGCAAGATATGGTATATTGGTTCCTTGTATTGATAATTTGACAAATAGGGTTCTTGTAAACTTTTGATAACTAATATGGTTAGGCTAATTGGATTTAGCTCTTTATGAGTAAATCAGGATAAATCTTATGCAATCTCTTTCATTCCTTATCTTTAAATGTTTTTACTTATTAAAATCTGAATTTGCATCTTATTTAAGAAAATTGGTTTGAACTTGAATGATAATTCTTTAAACTATAAAAAGTATAATAATCAATTCCAGTTTTTTTTTAAATACTTGCATCTTTAATTAAGTAATTGATCCTTATACACAGAGACATCCCCTTGCTCAGTTAGTCTCATGTGGTGTAAAACACTTTTCCCAAGTTTGTTAGAACTAAGCATACCAAAGTATGTTTCATTAGTAACATTTGATATAAAACCACTATAAGATAATGAATATTGAACAAGTCTTCTAACCTTCATAATATGATCAATTATGATGTTAGGAGCGTCCATCGATATGTTATTCTTAAATCCATATATTATTAGTATGTCTTCCGTGTTCATCTGAACATGGTTGCTCCCCTTAGAAATAAGAATCCATGGAATGAAATATGCTAACAATTGTTTATCCTTTCATACCACTTGTCTTGAACATGGAGACATTGCCAATATTTGGATCTCTTAAGAAACTTTGGTAGACTCTCTATTTATCAAAATCTTCTAACCCAACAGTGATTTTGATACCTTCATCAATGTTAAACGCAAGTAAGATAAAGTTTTTAAACTCTCCAAAATATTTGAAATTACACTAGAATTATCATCACAATCATGACAATTTGAATGCATTGAATTCCTCTTCTACCATTTGCCCACATGAAGGCAACACCACATGTAGGAACCAGAGTCATATCCACATGAAACTGAAGAAGGAAATTTGCCTTCAACTTTCTCATGCATCCCAAGAACAACATTGAAGTCCCTAATCACAATCTAAGATCCTTGGTAAACCTGTTGACAGTTCCAAATATCATCTCATAACTTGTGTTGTTGAACATAAGATATAGAATCATATACATATAATATCCTACTATTTATATTTAAAGATAATTAAATCTTTCAATCAATATGTATTAATATCATTGGATTGAGATTTCTTTATAAACACCCGAAAGATTATGGAGTATATTATTTTTATCATTGACTGCAAACATTTTATATCTCGTGGAAAACAATATCTGATTAATATCTTCTCTACCTTTAACCACATATCAACAATGAATATTATCTTAGGATAATTATCCTGACAAATCTTTCTGAGAATATTACATGAATTCACATAAACAAGTCCACTTATATTCCAAAACAAAATATTGAGGTCCATTAAATCACATGTCGAGTTTCACCCCATACGGTTCTACTACTAATGGTGATGGGTTGCTTTTGTTTATTTTTTTTCTTTGTGATTTCATTATAACTTGTTAAAAGCAATTATCTCACTCTTTATTATTCTCTTCTCTGAGATTGATTGATTCAGAAACTTCTTCTATTTCATCATTTTTTTTTCCTCAACCAAATTTACCCAAAACTTAGAAGACATGTTCACATCTTCAAAAACCTTTTGTGTAACATACCCAAAATATAAATATATTCTAAGCGTTCAATAACTCTAAGTAAGAATACTAATCACTATTACAGTATCTCAGGGTGTTATTCGAAATACATAACTAATTAATAGTAAGACAAAATATAACATTAAGTCTATTACAGTTCATATGACCTACACTATTTCTTACTCTCTTCTACAAATGACTCCTCTATAGACTTGTTATCTGCTCCCGTGTAAAAAACACGATCATAGCAAGAGAAAATACAAAGATACAAAGAAGGGTAAGCTAGTAGAAAATTTGGCATGTTAACAATCAAACAATCAATTTAACATTTTAATCCATATAGTAGGTGTAAGGGCCTACCTAAAGCTTTACACTCATAATCACACAACACAAAATTAGACAGATGACTTCCGGAAGACTGTATGAATTTCGCACATCTGGGGCTAACACTTGAGATTTATCCAAGGACCAGGGGTCTTCACCATAATCGACCTTCTGAGACTTTTTCACTCAGGGTCATCCTTTAACACCTCACAACCAAATACCACCTCAGGGTAGCTTCACCTATTGTCCCTTTCACAATAATTTGTGAGCCTCCATCGACCTTCACCACATGAGTCTTAGTCTACATGACTTGGGACATCATTAAGGTCTGGATATCCCATAGATATTCTCAAAATCCATACACACTACATTACCAATAAATCATATATTAATAGCCCAATGACAAAAACCTCCTTTCACTAGGAGTAAGACAAGCCTCATGCCACTAAATCATATCATACTTAAATTTTTATAACATTCATGCATGTATATTATTTTTCATCATTTCAAATCAATCAAAACAAGAAAATCAGTGTAAAATCCGCTCAGTGCGGGTAAATTTCGCTCAACCAATTTTTTTTTTTTTTACGAAATGCGCTCAGCCCAAGCACCCTCTGCTCAGCGAATTTTAATCCGAGAGCCCCCCTAGAACAAATCCGCTCAGCGTAGGGGCCCTATGCTCAGCAGATTCATGCAGACAGGAGTTTCGCAGCGTTGTAAAAACACAGATCTAACACCCACAAGCATTTCAAGCATCCAAACACAATAACAACAACATACATCACATATTTCGAACGTTCAAATACAAATCTCACAAAATAAGTTGGATTTTCTAGCTTCCCTTAACTCGTTTCTACACCACAACATAGATCTACAACCTTGGCTCCCACCTAGCTCTTCCAGCACCTAAATACAAGCCCAAACTAACGGTTCAAACACAAGGAAAAGGGAAAACCCACACCCATTAACAACTCTAACAAAAAAGAGGAAGCTTTGCGCCAAAAACTTACCCAAAATGAATTTCGATTGGTGGGAAATGCTCTCTTCTTCAAGAGCTTTCCAATGGTGGGTTTGGGTATAGGAGAAGGTGAGGAAAAGGGTAAGAAATGGTAAAGAGAAGATGAGAGACTTAGAGAGAAAGAGTTCTAGTGAGAGAGTGACTCTTAGAAGAAATGAAGAGTGAAGAGCCTTAGACCTTCACTTATAACATTTTCAAAACTTACCCGGACTCATCATCCTTCACCAATCCAAGTTACTTCTATCACTAAAACTAATTTTCTTCTAGGTCCTTACATTTTGGACTTTCGATATGCTTTCTTTGACTCTATGAAATCTTCAAGACCATTTCCATGCTTTCTAATTCAATAACTATATTTTTTTTCTTTTTTATCTTATTTTTTTTATTCACCCTAGAGTTCAAATAATGTTGTTGTTGCAACTATAACTTAATCTCACATGAATTTGTGTTTTAAATTTCCTTTATTATTAAATTCACCCGAAACTTTCTCCTCTAAATTAATTTCACTTATACTCTCTCCTTAAAATTGACCTCATACTTACAAGAATATTGAGTTTGTGGTTGTCTATCATTATTTTTCTAGGAACTAATTTCGTAATTAACTTTATATTTTTTATTACATACTTAAGACATGTACCTTTCTATTATTACTGTCCACTTCATTGAAAACATCTATATTATTTTTTACATTTTTTTTTTCATTATATCATTCTTTCTAATACAATTATATTTTTACTGTGTGAAGATTTGCAATTAATTATTATATATCCTGTTATTTGATATCATTCACAAAAATGAGGTAACCATTAACAAAGACCACAGAAAACAAATTTATGATGCATAAATTTGTGTAATGTATGTTGTTTGTTCAAGAGATTAATAATCAGTAATCAATTATTAGTTTCTTAATCATAGCGTCAAGCACATATACTAATCTCAAATGCCTTACTAATATTAACCGACAGAATGAAGTGTTAGAAAAGGAGGGCAATGACATTTGGAAGAAAGGATAATTAAGTGCTTACTATTGAATATTGGAACGAGAATGAAGACAAAACACGCGAACTGCAACTTGATCAGAAGAGACATTAAAATAATATCTGAGAAGATGACTCAAACCTGCCACAAAATATAGAAGTGTGTTGTTGAAATTAATCGAAGGGCATGAAAAAAAATGGGCATTTCTTCAGAAATTGCAGCAGCTACGATTGTTTTGTTGTGCCTGTGGACTGTTGCTGACAGTGTTCTCAACACCAACATAACTACCATTCTGTGCAACGTTGGTGAGTACACATCAGGTGATCCTTTTGCTGTCAGTTTATCTTATGTTGTTGGAGAATTGGAGAGAGAGACTCCAATGCAGAAAAAATACGATTACTACAACATTTCTCCATATCCTAATGCCTTTGCCTATGGACATGCTGCTTGCAACCTAAATCTCACAACCTCTGACTGCAAAACCTGTCTTGGTGCTGCTAAAACGGCCATGTTCAACGCATGCCCCAATCGTATAGGAGCTCGCTCGGTGCTGCATGATTGTACAATCAGGTATGAGCAGTACCCATTTGACGATTAGAGAGACAGAACTGTTGGAGCTTTGTTTTCATGTTTCCACCAGAAGCCTTTGTAAGTAATAAATATGTTTGTGTACCACAAATATGCTTGTTGTAAAGTCAAATACTACCTATTCTATTTGCTCCATATCAACTATCGTTTTGATTTCAATTTGCTTATTTAGTTTCGGCTTATGATTCGTGTACTTATTGTAGAGGAAAGTTAGAAAGTAACTTAATTTGATATGAAAATACATATTTTTAGCATATATCAAGAAAAGGTCAAGTCAAACATGTTTATATTTCTGCACTCTAATGCCAGAAGATTAAACATTTAAACAAGTGTTAGATATACATAAACATATAATTAAGTTAATTGGGGAAGTTAAATAAGAAAGTAGCTAAGGTAATGGTTAATTTGGAGAAAGGTTCGAACCAAGAAAATTACAAATCTCGTAATGGAGCTGTCACTGATTATGGAATGTCCTTTGACAAAAAAGGAGTGCCGAAGTTAGTAATGCTACATCACAAAACATAGTACAAGAATGTCATTACCACAAGAATGCTACTTAGAACACAAATTGTATCAGACCTACTTTCGTTTCTAATCTTCTCCACTTTTAACTTATTTTTCACTTTTGAGTACGTAAGACTAGATTCAAGTACTTCACTATAATTTGTACTCCTTCGGCAACTAAGTGCTTTCTTAAGAATGAGCAAACTGTTCCTGCCATTAACATGCGCACTTTTCATGTCTTCCAGTTGCATACTCAGCTCTGTTGATCTGAGAGTTGTTTGAACCCCCTCTTGTCCAGTGTTAACCAATCTAAACTTCATAATGAGGATACACTGCACTACTTGAGAAGGAAGAATGTCCTTGGCAGAGAGAACAGATCCAAAACGAAAGACAAATTCTTTATCTGTTGGCCAATGTCTTTGTCCATCTAGAGGACTCCAGCTAGCAAGATTAGCAGATTGCTTAATTTTCTTGTTTACTATTATCCAACTAAGCAAGAGACCATCACGAAGTTCTTGCCATAGCTTCCCATCTTTCTTTTCCCTTTCCATAGAAGTAATTGGTGGTAGTCCATCAGAAACAGAAAGGGTAACCACACTATCATTGTTATCATCTACGTCTGCATAATTGAGAAGATCAATCCGAAAAGGACAGTTGTAGAACCACCCATCATAGCCATCTGCGTTTGGAATTCCCCATAGAACTTTTGAGCATATTGGTTTGTCCTTAAACTTGACATCCACAATGGAAACAAAATCCGATGCAGAGATGCTTTCCAAGTCATTCATGTCCCCATAATATTCAGCCTCTGTCCAATCATCAGGGGACTCAAGATAGCGGTTCCATTGATACTCTCCAACCTCCTTGTTAACAATAAGAGGAAAACAATCTGCGTAGAATTTTCTGAATCCACCGATAAATGATATTAAAATTTTGACATCTTCCCTATTTGTTGAAGGCCACATAGAAGAGCACAAATTTTCCCATAAAATCTCTTCTTTTGAGATGGAACAAAATGATGTACAAGTGCAAGCTGCACAAGCCAACGCAGGGCCATCAAGACGTCGTAATATGTCGTAGAAGAGATCACTACTCAATGAGGCAATACTCTCAGCAGGTGCAACTTCCATAGCAATAATCCTGTGACTGTCAAAGAACATAATTCAAATCAAAATAACTAACACAGAAATGTAGAAAACAGAACGAGTTAGTCTTTCTAATACATTAGTCAATATTGGAGCATACAATTAATGTTTTGGTAACATGGCAATCTCAGTTCTGTAAAGACTAGTGCCAATACAGTGTTCATGAGGACCAATGGGAACCAGTTAGTTTATCAGTGCCAACCACCAAAATCTACAAGTACTCAATCCAAATTTCATTGATGACTACAAGATAGCATAAACTTGTCATATTAAATTAACTACTACTTCAACTGTAATTTAAACAAAAAATATCGGTACTATCATATTGTGGGGAGTAATTTATCTGTTCAAGTTTCTAAAAGTAGAATAAAATTAATAAAATTTCAGTAATCTAATAAACTTAATTGCGAATTAGAAGGTTGGAATTCAAAATAAATAGGAGCTTTCTAAAACATAAGATTAGTAAAAGAGTAAGACATGTATCCATATACCCTGTAACATAGAAAGAAAGTGTAGAAAACAACGGTTTTAACTATGAGAAAACATTATACAGCAGGGCAGAGAATGATTATAACAACTAATTCAGTACTAAGCACTCGAGGTAAGCTACTTTGGAAGCACTCAAATTCACTCTTTGGAAAAGAAGCTTTGTCATAACAGTACATTAGTATTACAAAGTTTACATAACATACGAAGTACAGTAGTAAACTACAAGATAAAAATTCCATATCAGTCATATTAACTTGGATATCCTAAATAAACTGTTGGAGATTAGCGTTCCAATAACATAAGATATTCAATTCACATCTTAACAGCAAGATCAGCTTGCACTTGTGGCAAATCCATGAGGGTGGATTTGCATTTAATTGATAGAAGGGTCTTCTCAAGGTATCAGCTACTATGATTTCCAAAGAAAACCTGTACATCGAACTCTAGCTTGTAAAAGCTGTGCACATTCTCTTCAATTCAAATCTAAATGTAAAATTCAACACCACTGAACTTGATTCAGTGATTTTTGTTTGAAACATGTAAAAAATTAAATTAAGAGAAAAAAATATCGAAAAGAAAACATCCAATACAAGAAATATCAGTGTAAATGAAAGAATTTTCTTTAATAGTATTAATAATTACATTAAATACTAATAGTTTTCTACAATTTCAGCACAAAAAATGAAAGAAAAACCATAACAGATTTTCACTGCAGAAATCTTCAATTTAAAAACTAAGACTTGAAACTTCCAAACCTAGCATCCAACAGATGCCAATAATAAGAGTATCAAGTTAAACACCAAATACGGGAAGAACAAAATTTAAGTGGGGTACTTTAGGTGGTTTTAGTTATATTCCCTTGTTAAAATTGAAGTTTCAACTTAGTAACTTTTGATGGAGAGAAAAGAAAAAAAAAAGGTAATAATGTATTTTTTTTTCCTTTATTGTATAGATTGATTGAAAAAATAAAAGTAGAAGAAATGGAAAAAAGAATTACTTGCAGAAAAAGTATAACTTTTTTTCTTCTGTCCAGTTTCTCTTCAATTCAAATTTAAAATTTTCCCCTTCCTTTTAACAACTTCCAAACAGACTAAAAGACACTAATTATAAATAGAAAATAGCACCATGAGTGCTACACCAAAGTCATATCAGTAAGAAAAGCATCAAGCTAAGTATATGTCTAAGCTACATTGCATAACTCAGCATACACAAAGTTTAGAAAGTAAACTCTTATAGTGCATTTTGTTTTCCTCTGGAATTTACTAACCACGCGTAGAATAAAAGTTATGAAAGACAAGCATTTAACCTAGGAGCCTTAACCATTAACAAAACACGCACTTAGGAAATAACTTGCATTGCAACCCTTTCTTTATATGACTGCAGCAGAATACCCTTTTAGTTCAACTGTTTAACATTACAAATTGATCAACAACAGGAATGCCTCCTATCAAACATAGAACAAACAACCAATAAAGGTAAACAAAGTTGACAACGCCCCCATATATATGTTAAATAAACAGACATGCTGTCAAATTACGAGGATATATATAGAACATAACAGACATACTACTAGCTAACTAAGCATGTCAAAATTACAAGGAGGGAACCAGAGGGTTGTCAGTAGTCACCTTTAGTATCCCACATGATTGATGAGGATGATCAACAACAGAAGTGAGACATGAACAAATGGGGTAGAGGAAGTGAAGAACGAGAAGAAAATAACTGACTTTGAAGCAAACCCAGATGAAAATACGAGGATTTTGGACAACTAATAATGTAAGAAGATTGGTTTGAGGGTCACAATCCATTGGCTCTGGAAAGAAATATGTTTCTGTTGGGGTACTGTTCTTGTGTTGTTCTGTTTCTTAGTTGTTCTCAACTAAACCTTGAAAAGACAGGAGGATGAGACGGGTTTTAAGGTCAACGATTTCCTACTCATCTCTTGAGGTGAACGCCATGCACTGCCCCTAGCATTCACCACACAGATTTTGCCACGACCCAAAACCACTTTTAGCAAAACGAATCTTGCAAATGTCAGATAGTTCATTTTAGGTATTCACGAAATCATCAGAACGAGACAATTATCTGATTCAATAAATTTGAATTTTATTCTGCAGGTTCTATCAAAACATAATAACTTAATGTTTCACTGACCCAGTAAAGTTTTTATTTATAATTTTTGGAAGGAAGTTACTCTGTCTGTGTCAACCGTCTTTTAAAAGAATGACCAGAGTTTTTTTTTAACATTCATTAAATATATTTTTTAATTATATAATTCTGAATAAAAATATATAATTTTTTATATAAGTAAGATGATTTTTAAAAGATTTAAAATAAAATTAATATTCTATTAAATTACTTTTTTATATTTTTTTAAGTTACAAAATTCTCACTTCTACTTTTTTTTCATAAATGAAGATTTTTTTTTTCTGAAATCTATTCTCGTATAAAGAATACAACCATAATATATAAATATACATAACACAACATAGAAGCTGGGTAAAATAGTAATAAAAAAGAATATGTATAATCAATAAACATTTATATTATTCAAGATAAAGATATCCTATACTATATTCCTAAATCTATACAACAAAGTTACCACATCCAAGGTTTCAATTCAAGTAATAAACTCTCATTTCAAAAGACTCACATCGATTTCAATGTCATTTCATATTCATCATCAATAAACACATTATTTTCCATCATTCATAATTTCATACAATTTTTACTCATAGATACAATTATACTAAAAACTTAAACTAAATTCTCCCTTTCAAGATAGAGCAATTTTGCTTAACACAAATAAATCTGCTCAGCAGATTATGTATATTAAAAAATTATACAAAAAAGTCACTTTGATTTACTGGACCCAAATTTATACATTTAACACATCAAAATATGTTAAATCGGCTTATTTCATGTTTTTTATCAAGAAAATCAATGGGTCAAACAGCTCAAAGTGGGTTCTCCTACAATATTTTACAAATGAAATAGAAATTCAATTCAGTTTAACTCAATTTGCTCCATATCAGATTGTCACATTCAGTTCAAAAATTCAAACAAAATTCATGTCATAAGTCTAGTCATAAAAGATTAATTTAGACCTATTTTCATAAATTAATGGATCACTGATTCAAAGTAGATTATTCTCCAAAATTCCAATAAGCCCAACTCTAATTTATCGCACCATAAAATCAAATTAAAATCAAATTCCAAAGTTTAAAAAGTTTCACTCAATTGAAGGTTATACCACCCACAAATTCAAACACATCAAGAAGTGTAATTTGATACAAGCCAACCAATCAATCTACCTCTTACTCATTTACAAGATAATTCAGCATGCATTTTAATTAAAATGGAAAATTGAAAAATAGTTAATCATAAATTCTACACACACTCTCAAGATGTGCACATTCTCATCCCAATCAGTTTAAACTAGAAAATCAAGCCAGAACCAGGTTATACTCAAAGCCCTGATCTTTCTATTATAGAGTTCTAAACAAAAATTTATATTAGTAGCTTTCGTTACCTAAATTGAGATTCCAAACATCTCACTATTACCACCATTAAGAAAAGTCTCAAGTGTTCTACTTTGCTCTGAGTGCTTGACCAACAAACCAAATACATCACTATGGGGCTAGACTAACATAGAGGAATAATTATGTCCTTACAAAATACCATATCGATTCATCCTATTTCATCATATCGAGGATGTGATATGGTTCCAAAGGGTGAACTGGACAGTTTCGAAAGATTTCATACTTGAACAAAAATCCATTTTGGGGTTTATTTCATTTATTCCATGACCGGAATAGGAGATACACTTTACACCACGATTTTGAATCAAAAGATATATTTAAAGAAATGACAGATCTATTCACTCTATCAATAACCGAGTCAGATCTGATACACATGCATGGGACCCAAAACCCCTTAAACAACCATCTAACCTAGCCCCTTTTAATAAATTAGGGTACTAAAAACTTACCAAAAGAGAATTTCAATCCGTCCAAAGTACTCTACTCTTTAAGAACTTCCTGAAAGCATGTTGGGATCTTGAGAAGGATGAGAAATTAGTAAAAAATCTTAAAAAGAAGTTAGAAGATTTAGAAAAGAAAAAATTGAGAAAGATAGTTTTTGAAGAATGAAGAATGAAATGTTAATATTTATATTTATATAATTTAAAAACATATCTCATTTTAATATCTCATTAATTTTTTTATTTTTGTTTAGTCTTTAAATTAGTTATTTTTTATCTTAAAAAAATAATATTTATTAAAAAAGTAAAATTATTATGTTTTAAGTAAGATGATTTTAGTATTTATCTTTAAAAGTCATATATTTATTATTTTTAAATATATCTCTTTATATATAATTATGTTTTCTAGTTTCAAAATATTTAGATGAATTTATTTTTTCTTAAATTAAAAAAATATTTTAATTTATCAAATTAAATAAAATATAAAATTCAGTTTCTCAAATATATTAGGATTAAAATTATAATTTTTTTCAATACGAAAATAAATACTTCTAAATTTAAAGAATCAAAATCACCTAAAAATTTTAAGAATTAAAAATATAATTAAGCCTGTAAAAAAATTATATTATAGTTATTTTTAGATAAAGGCAATATACTTTAAAAATTCTAAACAATTATGTCATAGAAGATTTTAATTAAATGATGGTATAAAATTATTTTACAATTTAAAGGTATATTGTAAACTTTCTTAAAGAAATCATAATTAAAAGATGTCTAAATAATAAAAATAAATAAAAATACAAACCATTATTCTTAAGTTAAGGATAAGTATATTTTTATTAGAGGGCACACTTCTATGATTTCTAATATAATTTTAAAGCAATTGTCAATTAAAAGTTGTTTATTGATTTCTTAACCAAAATTTTTAAGTTAGCAGGATCCTCTATTTCTAAATTAAACAAACGACAGAAATATTTTACTCTAAAATGATAATTTTTTTATTTATATTACTTATATAATATGACTACACATGTTTCACTTCACTAGTTTATATAATATGAGTAGTTTATTATGTAGAATCTAATAAAACTTGCATAACTTATTTGGTGTTTGAAAACTATACTCAATTTCATAAGATTGTGTGTGAGCAGAGGAGACAAAACATAATCTGAACAAATGCAGAGACAACAGCTTCAAGGCACTAACTCAATAAGAAACACAACTGCTCCTCAATTCTCAATCACTTACCTGTTACCATATTTATTATAACCAAACCAAACACCCTCAAATTAATATATATATATATATATATATATATATATATATATATATATGTTTGATCTCAGAAGGTTAAAAATTATGTTATAAAATATTTTTTTTTCAAGTTATAAATACTATTATATAATACAATTTTTAGATTATTTTATTTTATATTTAGACTAGAAGTGGTGGATGTAATCTGTATTATTATATGTATAGAGAAAAAAAGAAACAACATAATACAGTTTTGGCAAAATAAATTCTAACTAAGTCTCTGTATTATTTACATGAAATCGAAAGTGTGTAAGGTGTGAAGTAGAAAAAAAGAATTGTAAGATAAAACAGAAAAAATTGGATAATTTATACATGAAGATGACGAAGTTAGGGTGTTGTAGTGAAAATTTTGACTTAAGAAGTGGAACTTGGTTTGTAGATCAAGAAAAAAAAAAGAGAAAGTGAAGGAGAATTTGGGGCTCTTCGACTAGTAATGTTAGAGTAAAATTGTGTAAGAAAGTTAGAAAAAAAAAAAATCTATAATTTTGTGATAAGAATCTCTTATTTATTGTATAAGAGTTATTCTATTAATAGAACTTCTAATAGTTATTAACCATATTAAAAACTAATTCTGGCTTATTTTAACATTCTTTATAATTCAGAATTAGTCAATGAAAATAACAAAACTACACATTATTCTTGAAGCCTCTCTATCTTTAGAACTTTAGTCATTATATATGCTCCATTGATCTTAGTTATGCAATAAACTAGTTTGATCTTTCCTTTAGTTACTTTATCTCTCAAAAAATGAAATTTAGTCTCTATATGTTTGCTTCGACCATGTGAAATTGGATTTTTTGCTAGATCAATTGTTGATTTATTATATACAAATAAACTCAACAATATTACTAGTATTAAACTTCAATTCTCTGAGCAATGAAAATAACCACAAGCCTTGACAAGCAACTAAGCAAGCTGTAATGTACTCTACCTCACATGTAGATAGAGTTACCACATTTTGTTTCTTGGAACACCAAGATATGGGAGCATTGGCTAGAGTAAAAACATACCCCATTGTTCTCCTTCGATCCTCAATGTCTCCACACCAACCTGAGTTAGAATAGGCTACAAGTTGTAAATCACCTTTCTCAGTTTGATGAGAGAATATTATGCCAAAATCCAGCGTTCCTCTTAAGTACCTCAATATCCTTTTTGCTGCTATCAGATGTGAACGTCTTGGATTATTCATAAATTTGCTTATCACTCCAACATTGAATGAAATTTCAGGTCTTGTATGACAGATAAATCTCAAACTTCCCACACTATCTATCTGTATAATGTTCCATCAACAACTGGTTCAGCTTCACACTTGTCTAGCTTCACATTAGCTTCAGTTGGGATTTTAGAAGCATTGTAATTCATCATATTAAATTTTTGTAACACTTCTAGTACATACTTCTTCTGATGCATGAAGAGCACTTTTTCAGTTTGTAGGAATTTTAATCTCAAGAAGTAGGATAGAATTCCTAGATCAGTCATTTCAAATTCATTCTTCAGACTATTCTTCAATTCCTCTACTCTAGTTGAGTTACTTAATAATCAAAATATCATCTACATACAGACAAATAAACATCATTTCAAATTCACTCTTTAGACTATTTTTCAATTCATCTACTCTAGTTGAGCTACTCCTAGTAATCAAAAGATAATCTACATATAGATAAATAAACACCACATCATTTTGATAAACTAATTTCACATATACACCATACTCAATTGAGGATTTATGAAAACTTGAACTGCACAGAAAACTGTCAATCCTCTTATTCCAAGCTCTTAACTGTCAATCCTCTTATTCCAAGCTCTTAAACTGTCAATCCTCTTATTCCAGGCTATTCTTCAATTCCTCTACTCCAGTTGAGTTACTCAATAATCAAAGATCATCTATATACAGACAAATAAACATCACATAGAATTCCTATATCAGTCATTTCAAATTCACTCTCCAGACTATTCTTCAATTCCTCTACTCCAATTGAGCTACTCCAAGTAATCAAAAGATAATCTCCACATAGACAAATAAACACCACATCATTTTGATCAACTAATTTCACATATACACCATGCTCAATTGAGCATTTATGAAAACTTGAACTGGACAGAAAACTATCAATCCTCTTATTCCAAGGGGTTGAGAGATGAAAACTTCTTCTAATGGACCATTTAGAAAAGCAAACTCCACATCTAATTGTCATAGATTCTAATTTTTCTACCTAGCTAGAGCTACCATAAGCCTAACTATTTCTATTCTAGCTATAGGTACAAACACCTCACTGTAATCCAATCCTTCTTTTTGCGTAAACCCGCAACAAGCCTAACCTTGTACTTTGCTACTGTTCCACCAGGCTTCAACTTTATTTTAAACACCCACTTCACAGTTATTGGCTTCTTCTGTATTGGTAGATCTATCAATTCCTAGGTATTATTCTTCTCTATGGACTTGATCTCTTCTTGCATAGCTGCTCTTCAAGTACTACTGGATACTACTTCCTCAAAACTGATAGGTTCTAAATCAGCTAACAAAGCCATGTGTTGCACAAGATCTCTTTCTTGGGTTACTGCATCATCAGAAATCAACACATAGTCTGACAACCTTAAAGGTGGGTTTCGTACTCTTGTTGATTTGAAATTTCCTTATTGAGGTAATCTGAGTGTGTCTACTCTCCATTCATTTATCACTGAACTACTAGTTTCCCAATCAACATGCAGCTTTGCCAAAGGAGTAGGATTTTTACCTAGTCCTTTCCATGATTTTAACTCATCAAAGTAAACATCTCTGCTAAAAATAACCTGTTTTGTCTCAAGATTATACAACTTATATGATCCTGTGGAATTATAACCCACAAGAATCATAACTTCACCTTTATCATCAAGTTTCTTCCTCTTCTGGTCTGAAATATGTCTATAGCAAAGAGATCCAAAAATCCTTAGATGCTTCACAAATGGTTTGACTCCTGACCATGCTTCCTTAGGGACCTGACCACAAGCCTCTTAGTTGGACACCTGTTTAGTATATAGGTTGTAGTAGATGTTGCTTCTCCCCAGAAACTTTGTGGTGTATAAGGGGCAATTACCTCATGTACTATTCCTTGTTCCATGCAAAAAACTTCAAATTCTCTTGAAGTGAATTCTCCTCCACCATCAATCCTCAGTATCTTTATACATTTCTCTGATTGCTTCTCTACTAAAGCTTTGAACATCTTGAACACTGAGAATGTATCACTCTTAGCCTTCATCAAGTACAACCATAGTTTCGTATTCAACTCATCTACAAAGGTAACAAAGTACTTGTTTCCTCCCAATGAAGGAGTATCAAAGGGACCACACATATCTGAGTATACCACATACAAAAGTTCTTTGGCTCAAGAGGGTGTATATGAGTTGAATGAGGATCTAGGTTGTATGCTAATTAGGCAATTATCACATACTATTTTAGGAGTTTGGAATAATGGTAACCCTCTAACTATATCTTTAGATCTCAACATATTTATGTCTCTGAATTTCAAGTGACCCAGTCTTTAGATATCATAACCACGAATCTTCAAACAAAGATGTAGCTGATAAACACTGAGTTTCAATGGTTTTCAGACTTACTTGGAAAGTTTTGTTCTGTGTTAAAGGAACCCTCAATATCTTCTTATTTGTGACATCAAATATCTCCAAGAAGTCTTGATGCATTTGCATATAGAAGCCCTTTTCTAGTAATTGTCCCAAGCTGAGGAGATTGCTCTTCATACTAGGAATATAGAGCACATACGATATTATTGCATTTCTGCCATCTCTTCTGTTAATCAAGACATCACTTGTCCCTTATGCTTGGATAAGTCTGTTATCAGCAAACCTTATATTACTCTTCCTTTTCTCATCAAAATTTATCAATCAATTTCTATTCCCAGTCATGTGGTTTAAACATCCAGAATCTATATACCATTTATCATCACTATTTGACTCATTGTTGGTAATCATCATTAATGATACGAGATTATCATGTGGATTCTTTATACTTTCCTCCTTGACCATGTGAACCTCATTGTGGTGTTTATTACAATTGTCATTCTGACTTGGGGGTACTTTACATTCATTGCTAAAATGTCCAATCTTATCACAATTGAAACATTTTATTTTCTTTCTATCCATTCTCTTCTTGTTGCCTTGCCACTTCTGATAACCCCCTTCTTATGGAGCTTTTTGTTTGATCTGAAGACTAAGAAATTCTGGAATTCCCCCTTTATGATCTCATCCTTGTCCTCAACCTCGTTGTCTACCCCTGCTGCTATAGTCTCCTCTTCTTGATGTCTGAGTTTGCAGTGCCTAATCAACAGGCTTTTTTGTGGACATCTCAATTTTCTTCATGATTATATATAAGTTGTCATCACTATCAACTATATATGATAGGTGTCATCTTTTCCTTCTCACGGGAAGTTATCGGCATTGGTTAATAAAATGGCTTATGGATAAAATCATAAGCTTAGAAAATAAAGAAAATATTACTCTAGCTTCTTCTCAATTTCTAATAGTAAAATATATTATAACAAAGTAGGAAGAAAAAAGAAAAACAATGATAAATTAAGCATGAAAAGCGTGGGAAAAATTTACTCATTGAACAATTATATATAAAGTTTTATAGCAACTAATTACATAATAAAGAAAATTGTTAAAACAAAAAACTGAATTTTGTTCATGAGACATAATAAGCACGGGAAATAGGAGGCACAATAAGCATGTAAAACACAATTTTATTAGCCCCTCAAGCTGGAATTATATATTTTTTATTCCCAACTTAGAACATAACTCATGAGACATTAATGGAATAAGAAACTTAGTGTTAAATGGGGAAAGATAGTAAAATTCTAATTTTCTTTGATACTTCGTAACTTAATTTACTTTAATTTTGATCATTTTGTCTCCTAGTGTAGGATAATTTTTTTAATACCTCGGTATAAGAGCAAGCATCAAACTTTTCAAGAGAAATGAAGAAATTATGGAGAAAAAGGAGAGATCATGAGAAGGATGAAGAAGAAATGTATAGAGTTGACTCTCTAGAACAGATTCACTCAAGCTAAATATTTTTACTTGAGCGAAATTGGAAAAAAATATGATTTACTCTTGGGACAAGATTCACTCAAGCAAAGTACTTTTCACTTGACCAAAAACAGATAGAAATGAAGATGCTCTCTGGTGCTATTTCCCTCAAGCGAGACGGCTTTTTCACTTGAGCAAAAGTATCTTGACTCGCTTGAGAAACATATATCACTTAAGCGAAAGAACCTTTACTGGGTCAGTATATAAATAGCTGAAGAATGAAATTTGGAGGGAACTGATGAGGGAAAAATGCGAAGACTAAGAAAACTTACTAAAATCCATTTTTCTTCATCTTTTTCTTAGGTTTTTGTACTTTGTAATGGCTACCATGAGTGACTAGCTTTCTTTTCTTGGGATTGGATTGATCAACTCAAACTTTGAAGTACTGCGAGGATATATATATATATATATATATATATATATTAGTTTTTTTCTATGTGATGTTGGTTTCTTATTCTACTTTGCATGCTTGATTTTTACCTTTGATTCTCATATCTATTAGAAAGTAAGTCTAGAAATTTGACTTGGATGAGAATATTTTATATGTTGCATATTACGAATACGATTTAATGTATCAATTCCTTGTTAAAATTTGACCATAATTTTGGAAAATTTGTTACTGTTTGAGGAATCAGTGTTTAAGGAGTTTAATTACTATATATAATTTATTTAACCAGAACACAGACGAGTGAGTAGATTAGATTCAATCCCAGTCTCTTATATTAAACTTTCCCTAAAAATACTTTAGTACTCCTTATCATGTATCTTCACTTTAATAAGTGTGTCATCAATTTATCATGAGCAACTACTATTTTTGTGTCTACTATTTTTGTGTATATATATGTAGTAGGCATTAAAACTTGGAATTTTAACTGAGACTATTCCTTGTGGGTTCAATACTTGTACTTTTGAACTACTATATTATAGTTGATTTTGATACACTTGTCATAAAATCAACACTTAATCAATAAATCTACAAGTTAAAGAGATGAGTTTATGGGTAATAATTTGATCAATCATGTGTTAACTTTTTCACTAACAATGTGCTAGTTGATTTCATTTCAATATGTTTATTTCTTTCGTAAAAGACTTTATTAGAGGCAATCTGTAAAGTAGATTGGTTATCACAATACAAAAGTACTAGTTTGATATATGGAATTCGAATATCTTTTATAAGATTTGTTGTCCGTGGAACTTCACACGTAGTGGAAGTAAGAGCTTGATATTATGCTTTAAATGAACTTTTGGAGATAATTTGATGTTTCTTTGATCGCCAAGAGATGAGTGAATTAGCAATATAAATGGAATACCCTCTTATTGTCTTTCTAGTGTATGGGCAACTTGTCCAATCAAAATCACTAAAAGCCTTTATTTGAATAATGCTTTGCTATCAAGCAAAGTCGTCCACTAAGCCTCCTATATAATGAAGCAAAAGTATCATCAAGTTTAGAGCTACTGGATATGGATGACCTAAAAGTATGATTCATGGGTGTTGGAGCATGTGAGCAAGCAAGCATGCCTATTTCTTTTAGAAGATCAATTGTTTTCTTTGACATAAATGATGTTATTATGGGCAACCTCAAGACGAAGAAAATAATTTAAATTTTCCAAGTTTTTTATTTTGAATGTATGATCGAGAAGGTTAGTTATGTGTATGATTTCATTAATGTAGTTTCTAATAAGAATTATGTCATTGACATAAACCAGCGAAGCTATAATAGTGTTTGTAGTAAATTTGAGGAATAGGGAGTGGTTGGTAGAAGAATTCTTATATCCATGATATATAAGGAATGTACATAATTTTGCATACCATTGATGTCTAGCTTGTCAGAGTCCATATAGATAGTGTTACAACTTGCAAACTTGTTTTGTGCCATTGGTGATAAGTCTAGGCGGTGGTTTCATATATATTTGTTCATGTAGATCACTGTGAAAAAAAAACATTATTTATATCAAGTTGCTTGAGTTCTCAATTATTAATGGCAGCAATGGCAAGAAGAAAGCAAACAATAGTCTACTTGGCCATTGGTGAAAAGGTATCAATAAAATCAAGTCTTTTAAGTTGCGTGGGTAGCAACGAGATTTATTTTATATCTTTTTATAGATCCATCTACCTTGTATTTTATTCCATATATCCAATGATAACCAATAGTAATTTTATTGGGTGGAAGAGAAGTGAGAACCTAGGTCTGATTAGCTTTAAGTGCAACAATTTTGCCATTCATTGTATTAATCCAATAGTCACTCTTTGATACTTCTTCATAAGATGTTGTATCAATGTTTGTAGAAATAGGCATGAAAATGTTATAGAAAGAAGGAGATAAAGAACTATAGGATATAAAAGATTTGATAAGATAACCTTTTGTCTTTTAAACTAATAGCAGATGTTGAGAATGCAGTTTGAAAATCCTCAAAATATGTAGAAGGACATTGTCATTGAGTGAAATGATGTAGCTCTAGAATTGATTCTCCATTGTCATCATCAATAATCTGAGGGTGAGTAATAGGGGATGAATGGGTAATGAACGTATCGTAATCAGGTGCATAAACATGAGATATAGGTAGTGCAATAAGACATTAATATAAGAAAAATTATTTTCGTAGAAAGTAACATTGCATGATATTTCAATTTTGTGATTATTCAGATTAAAAATTAAGTATTTTTTTGTATGAGGTTTGAAAATAAGAAACCACAAACATGTAAATTATATATGTCATAAGGTTTTCCATAAAGTTTTTTAAAAGGAGAAATATTTTCAAGAAAATGTATAAGAGTACACTTAATGAGATAGGTAGCATGCACAATAGCCAAACACAAAAATGTCAAGTATAGATTGGATTGAAAAAGAATGGCACGAGTGATATTTAAAAGATGTTGATATTTTCTTTCAACAATGACATTTTGTTTAAGAGTTTCAATACAAGTAGTTTGATGTATGATCCCCTTGGATGCAAAATATTGTTTCATAGAGAATTTCACACCATTATCAGAGCACATCATTTTGATTTTCTTGTTAAACTGATTTTCCATTTGAGTAATGAAATTTATGATATGTACATAGGTTTATTAGAAAATTTTTTACAAAAATTTTTATGGTGTCGAAATGTGTAGCATGAACACATTGTTTCGTGACAGGTTTTATGGGAATAGGTTTGATAGTTTTATAAGAGAGGTAATTGGATAAGGAGGCTCATACATGATCTGTAGTACCAAAATCATTAATCCAGATCAAATTAAGATTTTTGATAATTCTAAAAGTACTTATTGGTGATTCATTGTAATGTAGGAGGTGTCTGACTTGGTTAATTTGGAGAAGATTGACACTAGTCTTACCATGAGTTTGTTGAAACAAAGACATCAAATCTTAATGTTCTTGTGATGAAATGTAAACATCTTGTGCTTCAACTTTACTATAACTTTACTATAACTTTACTATGTTGATCAACATTAGAATTTGCATTATCTTGAGTATATTTGTTGGCATTTTTGTTGAGCAAACAAAAAAATCATATATCTTTCTCCTCATAAATTAATAGAAAAATATCATTTTATAAGAAAAAAAATTCTCAATGCATATAATTAATAATAACAAATATATATAGATATTAATATTAATACATATTCTGTTATTGTCGTAAATAGTGAACAAAAATATAGTCGACATCTTATTTGCTTTGATTTTGAATTTCTTAACTTTTAGTTTTTAATACTCTACAATTTTTTAATATATATATACATATATAATATAGAAGATTATTTTTGATATCTTTTGATTTTTTTTTTAATTGATGATATTTGTTAAAATAATATACAGTACAAATATAAAAATTTATCTTTTTAATAATAGATAAAATATTTTCTCTTATATATAACATTATATATTTAATTATTTTAAATTTAATTTTGAATTTCTTAATTTTTAGTTTCTAATATTTTATAATTTTCTAATATATATATATATATATAATATAAAAGATTATTTTGATATTTTTTTTATTTTTTTAATTGATAATATTTGTTAAAATAATATATAATACAAACACAAAAACTTATCTTTTTAATAATAGATAAAATATTATCTTTTATATATAAAATTATATATTTAATTATTTTCAATTAAAAATATTCTATTTAAATTTAATTTATATATAATATTTTTATATTATATTATGGGATAATATATTTTATAATTTAATTATAATTTTATATAATATTGAAAAAATTTAAAATGTTGGCCAAAGATAATATATATTTTATAATTTAATTATAATTTTATATAATAATAAAAAAATCTAAAATATTAGCACCGTAACCCTGATCTGCTGGTCCGCTGATTGTTTGTATAGATAATATAAAGGAAATTAAAATTATAGAAATTGATTAGAGTAATTTGATGATTTAAAAATACTGACTTTTAAATTTTACTTTAAAAAATAAAAATTTTCATACATTTATGTTGTTATATATATATATATATATATATATATATATGTTTTTATTTTTTTTCTTCATACTCTCATCTTGATTCAATTTTGATTTGAAGGTTATTGATTCTGTTATGGTAAAAATATTTGTAAAAATATTGTTTGTTGTGATATCTGTTGTGATATCGTTAGTCGTGATTCTTTATTATTCTTGATATTATTTATTGTTGGGACTTTCCTTTCATATTCTCACCCGTTTTGTTTTTCTTCTTCTTCCGCTTCCTCCTCCGGTTTTCGGCTTTGTCTACCCTCTCTTGTCGTCTTCTTTGATACCGATGGCGGCCAAAAAATTTGATTTTGATGAGAAGGATTTGGCGTCCGAGGAAAGCTTGTGGGACTTGTACGAGAGATGGTGCAGTCACTACATGGTTTCGCGAAGCCTCGTTGAAAAGCAGAAACGGTTTAACAAGTTCAAATCAGTTGTGATGTATATCCATAACCATAACACTAACAAGTTCGATAACCCTTACAAGCTGGGTCTGAACCAGTTCGCTGACATGACCGACCATGAGAGAATTATACGGTTTGGACTTTTATCGGTTAGAGATTTGAAGGTTGATCACCACAGGGACACGGCACAGGGTAACGGTAAGATCAAGGCTAATGTGGTAATCTAGATGATTCCAATCTAGGTTAATAATATCTGATTTGGTGTAGTCAAATTGTTTTGTTCTGTCATGGATATCTTTTTTAATCCACTCTAATACGGCTTGTTATAAATTGATTTGATATGTATATAAACTTTATAAGTAATTACCTTATGCAGGACAAGAAGGACACGAAGGAAACTGCTGCGATGTATCAAAGGTGCCTGCTGCAGCTAAATGATAGCATTGATGGTGATAGTCATGAGAATGTTCCTTCTAACAATGTAAATCATTGCTCAAAGTGTTGCTAACCAATCGCTTTCTTAGAAGAAAAGCATGTAGTGTTTCAATAAGTAGACTCGGTTTTTGTTTTTTATTTGTACCTCAGATTCTATGCCAATATATCCATCGAAGAATATATTACACAGAAATAAGTATTTTAATAGCAGTTTCTCATGTACCTGTCTTCTATAGCCAAAGTTAATGACAAAGTAAATGCATCTATATGTTATATGTCACCTTGCTTTTCTGCTCCACAATATTTAATGTCTCGGTCTAGCATAACTGGATTTATTTATTTTTTAACTGATTAGATTGAGGGTATTATTTAGTATAACTTCCTGCAAATCTTAGGAGAAGCCTCCCCAGGTTCTTTTCTTCAATTTCACGGTTAACTTGTTTGTGCTTGGAAATCTGCAGTATAATATAAATGCAATCTCTTTTCCATATGAGGTTGCTTTCCATGGTAATTAAGTGCTGACCATAGTCAGTTCTTATAAACTTTTGAACCCTGATAAACATACACCCATAATTTTAAGGTATATATGGGATTAAAGTAAAAGAGAAATTGAAAATGAAAAAGGAAAGTGAGAGAGTAATACATGTTATAAGTGATGCGAATATGTGATGGAAAAAGAAGAAAGAAATAAGAATGAAAGGGAAACAAATTGGTTTTGTGAACATAAATTGGTTTTGTGAACATGATGCTTTCCACTGATTGTTTCATCCAAATGCAGCTGCAGCTATTATCAAGATGAAGAAATCTTAAATGCAGATGCAGTCTTTGACTTCATTGGTGATCCTCCTGAGGAGAGATTTGATTTGGCATTTTGTGGTAGCCTTCTTGAGAAGCAATAAGTGAGCTAGCACACTTTAGTTTAGGTTTTGTTGATTCAAGTCTCCTTTAATATTTCTATCAATGCCCATCTTGACTTATGTGTTCCATGGGTTAAATATAGAATTTCCATTTCTTGTTAAGGTTAATTTCTTTTCAAGTATGCTATTTTTACTATCATATAAATAGAATCAAAGAGGCTTAAAACTTAAAATTATAACCCTGGAAATATCAAAGCTTCAATCTCTTATAACCTAATATTCATATTTAAGATACAGTTGTTCAATCTCTTATAACCTAATATTCATATTTAAGATACAGTTGTTAGACCGAGACCAAATTTCAATGTCAGCTTGGTTTCCATTTGTAAAAATAGGATCATTTGAAGTAATTATTTGGTAGTTCAAAATTGAATGTGTACATCATCACCCCTAGAGATCACAAAACATGTTTTCAATTTCATCTTTTTTTTCATACACCAGCATAAATATTTAAATTCGTATTCCAGCTATCATGCTGTGACATGGATGACATGTAATCTTCTTTCATAAGCACTGTAATCAGGTTTCAATATGAGATTTGTACGTATAGATAAACATCTAGCACCTTGAGATTAGTTTTGGATTCACCAAGAAATATTAAGAATTCAGAAAAAAAAATTAATCTTTCACTAATGAGATCTAACAAAGTCGATAGATAACTAGATTTCTAAAAAGTTTAATTTTCGTAGCGAGAATACTATATTAAGAAAGTTAAAACTCACTGAAATCATATCAATGTCATTGGGAATACCTATTTTCAGAAAGACAGAAAAAAAAAAAACATTAGAAATCAATTGCAGCACTAATTGCAACTCGCCATAACAAAATCAAACTCTATACAATCAGCAACTTTGAAACTGTTTTTCTTTCGTTGTTCTGAAGCCATCAGGTTAATCTGCAACATTCTAAAATTTATTTTTATAATAAATTCTATTTGAATAAAATTTTAATAACTTTGTATTTACTGACTTTAATAATTGATTGAGAATTTAATTTAATTTAATGAAATATAAAAAAATATAATCAAAAATATTTTTAATGAAATTAAAAAAAAAAAACTTATAAAATAAAATAATTAAAATATAATAAATGAAGTTGAATAAATTTTTATTTAAAGAAAATAAAAAAATATATTTATACTTAACTCGTGAGATGAATTTTTTTATAAAATATTTTTATTTAATAAAAATGTATTAATTTTGACCTAATTAATATATATCTTTTTTAAAATTCTTATTTATAACATAACCAATTAATTACAAAAATGTTTTCTTTAATATAAACAATATGAAAAAAATGAATATTTTGTGAAAATGTTCTTATACATTTAACTTATTTAAATAGTGGATTACATGCATATATATTAGTAAAGTTTGTTTATATATAAACTCAATAATCTAAATTCTATTTACTTTTTTATTTTAAGATGGGTAATTTACACTATCATTTTCTATTAAATAATTAATTAAATATAAGTATAGTGATACACATATTTTATATTTAGTATTATAATTTTTATTTCTAGTTTTAATTTAAGTATGATTTAATATAGAAATATTAATAAAAGTTATCTTTTTAATTATAATAATTAAATAACAAAGTTTTCTATTTTAAAATTTTTCACTAAAAAGTGTAGTTTATACTATTTTTATAAATATTTATCTTGACAATTATTTATAAAAATATAAATATTGTTTATATTTATATTTTTTAATTAAAAATTGTACTATTTTTTTAGTATAAACTTATAAATTTATAATTTATATTATCTCTATATTAAAAATTTATTTTAAAAAATATATATGTATATATATAATCACACGTGTCTTATAATAAATATTTATTAATTAAATAAAGATTATATATATATTTTTTAATTTAGAGTCATTATATTTAAAATAATATAAATAAAAAACATTATTTTAATACTTTTTATATTAAATTTATCTATATAAAATAATTATTTAAATATATGAATAATTATCTCATCTTATATTTAATATTTAATCATTTAAAAATTATTTATATGGGTAGTTGTATTGATAATGTTAATTTATTAAATTAACGTAATTATTGTTCAAGTTAATTAAAGAAAATTAGTCTTTGGAATGATTTTTTAAATATATTTTTTAATTGAAGTCTTAAATATTACAAAAATTATATATTATAATTATAATTTGCTTTCTTATCTTTTAGAATTCGAATTATATTTCGATTAAAGTGTAACGTAATATCTAATTATTAAGTTGAATAATTGTTAAATTTCATTCATAATTATAATTATTCAAATTTAAATTAATATTTTTTTTAATAATAATAATATTTCATTTTCCCATGCGTATATTGATATTTTAATTTTGTTTTTAACATATTCAGTTTAATCTCATTTCTAAAATTTAATTGTGTATTATATTCTATTTTAAATTCATTTTAAATTCATGTATTTTAGATTTTATGTATTTTAAATTTTTAAATTAATTTATATAAGAAAAATATTAAGATTGAATATAAATAGATATATATCCTTATAATTTGGTCTAGATTATGTTCTATATTGTAAAATTTTGAAGAAAAAAAAACTTAAAAATTATGTCCTTAAGTTTTAGTATTTTTTTTATACTAGTAATAGTTTTTAGATTTATGTATAGAAAATCAATTAAATTAAATTACAAAGATATAATGATATGAATTTTTATAAAAATAAAATATATTTATCTTATTCTAAAAATATATAAATAGAGGTTAAATTATTTTATCTTTATAAAATTTGTACCTCTCTAATCTTAAATTTTTCAAGTTATCTCTAAAAATAAAGTATTAAGACTTTGTTGGATTCGAAAGTAGTAAATGAAAGTAGAAGACAGAAAGAAGGAAGTTATTTGATCAAGTAGTAAAGGGTAGTAGAAGACACAAGGAAGCAAGTTATTTTATCAAAAGTTAGAATTGAGTAAGTTATTTAAATTTTTAAAGGATTTTAAATTATTTAAATATAATTAGTAATTTCTACTATGGAATGTTATCCAAGCTATGATTCAAAAATTAAGTAATAGGCTTGTACTTACAAGGAGTACTTGATACGGACCAAGAGTATTCCGGAGGTATACCTTCGAAGTTGGACTTGGACCTTCTTCTTGTACTGGGACCAAATGGGAGGGGTACCTGCGAAGACGCTCCGACGCTCAAGTCAGTGAGGGCCGGAAACAATGCAAAGCAGGAGACCAAAGGAGAGTGGAAAGATTAGGGTTGAGATATCGTGTCCTTTACTGGGGTGAGACCCTGTATTTATATGGGGCGGAGGCACGTTACCTGAATGGAAGGTGGTTAATATCGAGATTCTCGGGATCCCTCATTGATGGGGAGATTCTCGAGATTATCCCATTATGTCCCAAATCTGCGGGATCGTATCATTGAGGGTGGTATCTTGTGAGATTGTATCATTTAAGAGCGAGATCTGGGAGATTGATGGTAGGATCATGTCATTAATGGCGAATCGCCAAGATTCTCTTGGTTGTGTTACTTTGTCCTGGGTGACAGGTTAGGCTGATTACTCACCGGCCTTATCCGGTACAAGGCTTATATAGGAAAGTTTATAGGAATAATAGTCTAAGGAAAACTATTATTAAAAAATATTTGTTGAGCTTTAAATATATATATTTAGTTGATTTTTTTAGTACCGAGGATTATGAAATACTTGTTTTCTTTTGGATTGAAATTATAATGAGTTTTTTATACATTATGTAATATATTTTTAATTAGGTTGGACTAGTATGTTGACTTGTTGTATTGAAAAATGTGATTTGAGATTCATCTTCATGATTTTTCACTCTTGTTGCTCAAGTTGCAAGTTGGACACTTGAGCACGAAGTTAGGTAGTGAAAAATGTGGCTTAAACAATGATAATGATAGTACACTCAAATGATAAGTCGTCTCTCAACTAAGAAACCAAGCGACGACATTTTGCTTAAGCGAGAGATGTATCACTTAAGAGAGTAGTTCACCAAAAGAGAGAGAAATAAACATACTTGTAGAGGAGAGAGAATTGATTTTTTTTGTTAGTCATTCACCTAATCAAACTAGCAGTCAAGTGAGGAATAAATAAATTAATGTCTATCTTAGAGGTACTTCACTCAAACATTGATATGGGTGCTCAAACAAAGTGAAGTTTGTGCTCAAAGGAGAGACATAATTGGTTATTAGAACTTTATTGCTCAAACAATGTACCTTTGTTTTATAGGTAAGAAAGAGGTAATGGATTGGTTTCCATTATGATGTATATGTTAATGATGAGTTAGGTCAAGTTTAATTTATGGTTGGTATAAGAACTAATTAACATGGTTGATTTGATGTGACGTAAGTTAGTCTCCAACAATTGTCCCAAAATGACAAGTGTGGTACTATACCAAAAAGGTACAAATGTATTATAGTGTGGCATAAAAAATTCAATGAGATATCAAATTATATTGATAACTCAAGTCACATTCACTAAGATATTAGGTGATAAGTATAGATGTTAACCGATTCAAAAAAATAATCAGAAACTTATTAAAATCAAACTTGTTTTAAATTTTTTAGATATAATTTTTCTTAAATCACATAATTTATTATATTTAAATATAAAATTATATTTTCAAAATTAAATAATAACTTAAATATATATATATATATATATATTTGTTTTATTATATTATTTATAAAAATAGATAAAATTAATTTTTTAATATTTTTCGCCTTATTGTCTTTTTTTTATCACTATCTTAATAAATTTTAAAATTATTTTAATTTTTATTTAAAATATATTTTATTATTATTTTTTATTTATAATTTTTTTACTCTCTTTTTTATAGTTTTTTTATTTTTTATTTTTTTAACTTTGTTTTTATCAATTTTTCTACTCACTGATCAATCAATTTTTATTTTTTTTTTTATTTAAATTTTGAAAAAATATTTTATTTATGTCCATCAAAATAAATATAAAAAATTATTAAAAAATAATAAAATAAAAAATATAAACACACTAATTATTATTATTATAGTATATTTATATTTATAAACGTAATGATAAATTTTTATTATAAATATAAATATAGGATGGTATAATTTATAAATATAAGAATAATTAAAATTTTAAATAAAATAATAATTATAAAAATAAAAATCGTAAAACATCTCATTATTTAATAATTTTTAAAATTGTAATAATTTTTTTTCAAAAAATACTTTATAATTTTAAAATATATTT
The DNA here is from genome assembly GCA_016859785.1 of Macrotyloma uniflorum. NCBI lineage: Eukaryota > Viridiplantae > Streptophyta > Magnoliopsida > Fabales > Fabaceae > Macrotyloma > Macrotyloma uniflorum. The sequence goes on along the minus strand of BDMB01000077.1, from coordinate 116,061 downwards.
TCAAATTTTATAATAACAAAAATCGCATAACTAATATAAATCAAATTATAAATATTTGTTTGATTTGTTTTACATTTTATTTTAAATTAAATCGAACCAAACCAGATCATTATATTTAATTTGAATAAAATTTTGATGAAAAATCGAATCAAATCATGTTGTGAACACCTCTACTAATAAGTAATCAATGTGTAAATTGTTGGTAACATAACTAAATCTATAAAGAAGAAGGTTAAAAAAAGGTAGGTATATCAATAATTCTATCCTATGTGTAGAGTGGTTAGGATAATACTTAAATCATTGTGTGATGTATTAATAATTACAATATGACATACATATATTAGTTTTATGAGTTCAAATATAGTGTCAATCTTTCCGAAAATGTATAGATTATAATGTGATGTATAATGTGATGTTTGATGTAAAATATGCTTAAAAGTATTTAAATAAAAATGATACATGCATCAAAATCAAAATTATGTTGATGAATTATTTATATAAGAGCGAAGGATTTACTAAACAATAAAACTAGTCCAAATTTATATAAATTTCAATTATTTATGTACATAAAATATATATTGTATCTTTATATCATAATTCTATATTGTGAAATTTTTTTTGTAATAGATATATCTTTTAATATATGTACATTATTGTAGTCAATGCTAGTTTACTCTTAAGCATGGGATATTATGTTGTTAGCAATTTGTAGGTTCATTATGAAAAAACGTAATTGAATTGTAAATAAAAAAATATTAAACATCAACGCACAAATTTAAACATCCAAAAATAGTAAGATTAATTAAAATGATGAAATTAAAATTTTTATATAAACATGCCCGATTTATTATTAATGACAATAAAAGATAAAATATAAAAAATAAACATATAAAATATATTTTAAAAATACAATAAAATTATAAAACGTATGTAAATATCTACTTTTATTTTTTTTATATCTTAAATTCTAAAATAATTAATTTTTATATATGTAAAATATAAAAATTAATTTTAGTTTTATTATTTGTAATATATTTTTTAAATTTATAAAATATGAAAATCTTTTTTTCTCTAACATTCATTTCATTTCAAGTATATTAACACTCTTTTCATAATTTTCATATAAATAATAAGTCTTGTTAATTTAATAAAAAAATTACTTAATATGATATCATATTAATATTATTTAATTTGAAATATTTTATAAGCATATATTAATTTTAATTAATACTTATTTAATTTTGAAATTAAAATTATTTTTAATTTTATTATAGATCTATAAAATTATTTTATTTCCATTTAAAATGTATATTATATTTTCTTCATTATTAATAATTTACAAATTAAAATTTTTATTTTAAAAGTTTGTATGGAAAACACAACGGGAAAGTACTAAAGATCACTTGATAATTGAGAAATTCATATATCACATCTTAAAATTGGAATATCTATAATAATGTAAATTAAATGTGAGTCAAACAAACATAATTAATTATTTAGTTTATTATTTAATTTTTTTTTCATATTTTATAATTATATTTTATATTTTTATATCAATTTTTATTAATATATTTATCTTTATTTTATTTTATTGATTAAAAAAATTATTTGGAAGCATCTTTTACTTGTATCCTGAAGTCACATTGGAACTACAAAAATGAGTGTAATTCACTCTTCCACAAACTCTCTAACTTTGTCTTTCCCAAACAAGCATCAACTTCATTCATTTTTTATTAAATTAATTTATATCTAACAAAAATAAATAAATAAAATTCAATCTAATTTAATTTACTATTTTTTATTAAATTGAATAATTTTAGTCAAATCTGATTCAAATAAATTCGTAAACATTTTTATTTTTCATCAACTACTTCCCATTCAAATAAAAAGTAAATAAAATTTAACTTAAAATTTTGCAATAAAACACAATTTTTAATTTAAAAAAATATCAAAATTAAGGTTATGTTATATAACTTGATTTCTCAAACATAAAATTTTATAAATTCATGAAAACCATACTTTTTTAATAAAAATGAAAAAAATTAAAAATTAAATTGTATTGAGAAGGAATTTGTTTTTATAAAATCTCACATTTTTAAATACAATTTATATAAATCTATAATATTTTAAAAATAAATTATTTTAATAATTCTTTTAAAAAAATTATACCATTTTAATATATTATTTTTACGTGTTGAATAGAATAATGGTGTAACTGTATCCTTCTTTTTCTCCTTTACTTTATTAGATTTAATTTAACTTTTTACTTAATTATATTTAATTAAGTTAGATTAAATTAAAATATTATTTTTTATTTAATAATTCAGTTTAATTTATTTTATTATAATAAGTTGAATTACATGATGAGGGAAATATTAAAAAATTATCATTTTTTATAATATATATATATATATTATAATTAAATTCAATTTAACCCTTTTAATAAGATTAAAACTAAATTTAACCAAATAATTATTTATAGGTATATTTATATTTTTTTATATTATATAATACTCATAAATTATTAAAATTATTAATATATATATATAAATATATTTTATAAATGATTAAAACTTAAAATTATTAAGATATATATAAATATATTTGATTAGTATATTATAATAAAATATATTTATATATATCTTAATAAAAACGTCTATTCAAACTACCTGAGCTGAACATTAAAAGTTATAGTGCTTATAGTATACATAATTAGGGTTGAGTGAAGTGTTGGAGGGTTGGAGTTATGGCTAAGAAGGATATAGTTGAGTTGGCAGGGGCAATAAATATTATAAGCCTCTTCATCATATATACGTGGTTGCCATGCAAGCACAACTAACTATCTTTCTTAAGTGCGATCTACATTTCCATTCCAACTTGTCAGGCAACAAATTTACCCTAACAAATTTATACTAATTTATTCTACTACTATTCAATTATTTTAAAGAGATCCATTCAATCAAAATCCACTATATACCTAAAACAATCTTCTTGCTCCAAAACCTAAATCACTATGAGTATTGCAAAAACCAAATACAAGTTTTGAAAATAAAAATTATCACTTCATTTTTTAAATCAAATATATATGACTATTAATATCAATTAAAATTTTGATATAAAAGAATATATTTAAATTTTATAAAATTATTTTAAGATATTAAATATTTTATAGAAATTAAAAATATAAAAAATATATTATATTATAAATATTATTACTTATTTTTTTATATCAAATCATTCGTTTATTATGTAAATATGAATCAATAGATTAAAATAATAAAATAAATTTATAAATACTATTTTAATATAGTTTATATTTATTTAGAAGAAAAAGAATATTTTATTTGAAAAAGTAAATATAAAATGTTGAAATACAGAAACACTGATGTACACAACATAGGTGATTACATCAAAGCGATCCTTGTGAAGCAGGAATTTATTATCCATGAAAATGAGATTATGCTAATCATTCAAACTCCCTTCTACGCCGTGGAGGTAAAGTTGAAGTTTGCGCACGTAGTTTGTCTTCCAAAGAGCAAAGAGCTGAAACCCAATCTCGAAGTGGCCAAATCGAACTGTAAGAGATTATTCTCCAGTTGGTACCCACCAATCACAATCGAAGTCCTCGCCCCCGCACCACCATTCACAAACCCAAGACACAGCAACTTATCGCTCACACTCACCATCGAGTTCGCTCCGAAAATCCTCCAAATCGTTTCCTGGTTCTGCAGCACAAGCTCGATGGTTGGCACCGACGCCCCTAGCCGCGTCGCCAACACGTTCTCACTGCTGAAACACACTTCAAAAGGGGCCACCGCAGCCACCCTCTTTATATTCCTCGCAGCAGACGCTTTTACAAAAGCCTCCGTCACTGCTTTGAAGATGGAACTCTCCAACACAGTGTAAGGGTTAACGGAACTGATCTTCGTTCCGCCAACGCCCTCGCTGTTTATGGATAACAAAGTCTTGTTAACGGACACAACCTTTTCGTCGATTCTGATGGATTTCACGCCGATGAAATACTCGGCGGAGGGATCTCCCGCGGAGAAAGCGGAAGCAGTGCTAACGGGGTTGATCAACAGTGGTGTGAAGGTGAGTGACTCAGAAGCGTCGACGTTGGGGAGAAGAACGTACGGGCCGTCGCCGAAGAAAGCGACACCTTTTGAGGAGGAGAGGCAGACGGCGAATTTCCTGTGGAAGCTGAACGCGGAAGCGAACTGTGAGGGAAGAGCGATTTTCGGTCTACCGAGACCGGCCATGCCGGAGACTCCACGAGCTAGTCCTTGGAGTAAGAAGGTGGGGGCGCAGGAGAAGAGGAAGCGAGAAACGGAGACTTTTCGTCCCGGGTTGAAGCCGTTGGTGGATTGGACGGAGACGGTATCTTGGGCGAGCTCGCCGCTGGTAGCGGTGTGGGTGATGGTGTTGTCCGGAATGAGGCCGCAGGTGTTGTTGTTGCAGCCGGGTCTGGGGGCGGAGAAGCAGTCACCGCAGGAGGTGGATCCGGCGAGGGAGCACTGGGCGGAGCGGCAGCGTGCAGGGCGATAAGTGGAGGAGACGTAGTTGGTGTCGCAATCGAGCCAGAGGAATTGGCCTCCGATGTCAAGCACGAGCTTTAGTGGAACAAGTGGGGTTCTTTGGTTGATTTGAGTTACGTATTGAAGAGTTGATGCGTCTTTTGTGACGGGGACAACGAGGGCCTTGGGCCTGAAAGATTGCTGAGCGAAAGAGGGTGCAATGAAGAAAAGAAGGAACAGAGTGAAGAGACTTAGAAACTTGGAACTATTATCCATGGCTGTGTATAAGATTTCAAATCTAATGAAGTTGAAGAGATGGTGTAAAGGTTCGAGTATTTATCTGAATGGGAGAGTTGCCACCTTTGATTGCTTTATGCTGTGTCGATCTCCAAGACAACTCACATGTTAGCCTCGTCAAACAAGACTGCATCTATCCACCTTTATGCCAACAATAGAATACTGCAGACATGCTACTGTCATTTAAACGTGTCTACTGAAAACATATTTCAATTTAATATAATTTTATAGTCAAAATATTTAATTTTAATTTCTGTTAATATTCTCTAATCTAAATTTTTTTATTAAATATTGATTAATTTATTCTTTCTAAAAAAAATGAAAAATAATAATATTCGAAATCCACCGTCATAAGCTCAAGTTAGCCAGCTGTTTATAGGTCTCGCAGTATTAAAAATGTATCTTACAACACTAGACTTATCTAGAAATGGAATGCGTGTATCTTTGAGCTTAATTTGTTGATTTTGAGGACATATCACTAAAATAATATTAGTTAAATAATAACCATTTATTTTTAGCAGTTTTAATAATTTGCTACAAAATTATATAATTATTATGATAAAAAATTAATCATTATAAATAATTTATTTTTTAATTTAAAATTTAGTATAATATATTATTAATTTTTTTTAATTTACAAATTAATATAACATATCCTCAAATCTAACTTAAATTAAATTAATTATATTTTTTAAATATCTTTAAATAATTAAAGTGATTCCATCAATTTCATACCATTTCAATTTTCAATGTGTTAACTTATTCAATTGAATGATACAAAACTTGTCAATGATAGATACGATGCATTATGAGAAGATGACTTTCATCTAATTCATCTAATTCATCATTTCATCAAGTCGCTAATTTAGGTTAATTTAGCCTTTTTCAATTTTGTGATGTAATTCTTTTTTGGATACAACTTTCGTTCTTTTCTTTCAATTTTGTTTTCTCACTTTTTGTAACAGATAGAGTCCAATCCATTCCAAAAATAACATTATGCAAAATCTACCAGTATTTTTGCATTATAAAAATTGCTAAGTAAAAACTGTAAACAATTATTATCTTTTCACGTGGATTATATAATGGTTATTTTTTTTTACTATTTTCTTATTTTTTTTATCCACATATTATAGTAGTATATAATATACATTTCTTTCATCATCAATTCTAAAAGAATTTTATTTTATTGTCCTCTTTTCCCTTCCTTTCGATCTTCTTTTTAATAATATCAAGAATTTTTTTCTAACATGTCAAATTCAGCATCAAATATGTCCAATTTAAGATTTGATACAAAATTCTTCAAATCCTCCATCTTACCTCATCCAAAATCCATCTAATTCAAATAACATCCATCCTAGTGAAAGTCCTTCATCAGTCTCCAAAAACAAAATGAGATTTCTTGATGGTTCCATTTTAGCCCTATTGTCATACACTTGTTATTTCCTTAGCTTGTGTTTGGATCCAAACAAATATATTGTAGATGTAAAACGATGGAAGGGTTTTATTGTTTTTTTGTCTTTATGTGTGTAAGTTAAAGAAAAAAATGAAAGAAACGGAGAGAGAACTTTCCAGACAAAATTAATAAAAAAACAGAAGAAAGACAAGTGTCGTGAGTGTGTGAGTTAGGTTTAATATTTAATGATTTTTTTTTAAATAATAATAATTATTAAATTATAATAAATAGTTAAATTATTAATATTAAATAATAAATAAATTTTTTAATAATATTATAAAATAATATTTGTTTTTTTAATTATAATAATAATAATAAATAATATTAAAATAATAAAAAATAATAAATAAAATTATTTAACTTTTTTCTCATTTCTACTCTTTTCTCTTAATTCAAACCATCTTACTTCCTCTTCATTTCTTTCCTTTTCCATCCTCTCAAATCTTCTCCCCAATCCAAACATATTCTTAATGGGAACGATGCAACACATTCATCATGTCATAATTATTGAACTTTTTGTCGTCTTCCATAACTCAAAGTGCGGTATACCTTGATAGAGTTATTGACATCTAGACCGATCTTAAATGTTTTTCCCAAAGTGATTTACTCAAAATTGTAGAAGTTTAAGAAGAAGTCTAGGCCTTCAAACAAGGCATCTAAAGTGTCACTGATTTCTCCACTGGCTTAAAAGCCTTATTTGAAGAACTAGATAACTTTCATTCTATGATTTTGCTTGAAAATGTTTTTCCAAAATGTATTATACACAAGACTTCATCTTTAGGTTCTTTAAACGTCTTCAAATTTCTTGAATACATTAAATGTTTTTGACTTTTTTCTCATAAAATAAACTCATGTCATGCGAGTCAAGTAATCAATGAATAATATAAAGTACCTATTTTGATCATGAGAAAAGGTACTCATTAGACCACATATATCTGTGTGCACCAATTCTAATATTTCTTTAACTTTCCTTACCTTTCTTTGGGAATGGTTAAGGATGATGTTTGTCAAGCATACATCCTTAACATACTCCATTTTTCTTCTCAATTGATGGTAGCCTAAACATTATGTTCATTTGAGGTACTAACATAAGGCTATTGTAATTTAAGTGTCAAAGTCTTTTGTGTCATAAACAAAAGTTATTTTTTTCCTCTAATCATCAAGTTGATTTTTCTCTCATAATTAAGAGAAAGTAGAAAACTTCTATTATTGGTCATTTTAATCACAACAATTTTTCTTTTTAATAAAAAAATCTATACTCTTGATTTTCAAATTAAAGAAAATAACTATGTTCTAAAAGTTTATCAATACTCAATAGATTTTCATCTAATTTGGCATATAAAGAGTATCATGAATTACCTTCCTTTCTTGTTTTGTTGTAACTACAATATTGCCTTTGCCTTCTACTTCAACATAATCTTAATTTAACTTTTGAGCCAAATGAAGAATCCATGTAAACAAAAACTTGTTTATCTTTAGTCATATGAATGCTACAACCCTTGTCCAAATACTATACATTTTTATGCTTTTGAGTTGTCTTTATTCTAAAAATGCACTAACTTAAAAAAAATAAAATTAAAGAAGTCGTGCTATCAAGCACGACTTCACCTTTGTAGTTGTTTTTTTTAAATTCACCTCTATTTTTTTTATTTATCTATTTTTTTATTTATTTAGTTAGGGTTTGAATTTTGTTAATTCATCATTTTTAGTTATGATATTAATTTATTTAATTCATCATTGGATAAAATTGAAAAAGATGAGATTAAAGATAAATAGATTAATTGAAAATGAAATAAATCGAAAGACATAAATTGCAATTGAAAAGTAATTAATTAGAAGATTAAAATAAAAATAAATTAAAAGTGATACATTGTAGATCTTGTTCTTCCTTTAGAGTCAATGTAAGAGTTGTCTCTTGCATCTCTTTTAATTTCTGCAAGGGTTATTGCATAGCACAGTTCAGTAGTTTCAATAAACAATTCAATATATCTCCATGTCTGATCACGTTGCATGTTTTTATGTATTGTATGAACCTTTTCCATCTTCTAATCATTTGTTGTACTTCATAATCAGTATTGATTTCTATGGAGTCGTGAAATAGTTTATTGTTGACAACTTGAATCGGACATTGATAGTTGATCTTTGTTATCTATTTACGGTCTCCATAATCCAGTATATCACTAATTTTAAAAAAAAAATTGACTGAAAGATCAATTATATTCAACTACCATTTTCCTTAGTTAAAAGCTTGTGTAAATAAGTCTAAAACCGTGTGGAGATTCCTTGATGGTAGCATGTTGGAAAGGTCCACCAAAATAAAGTATGGCTTTAGTATAAGTAATGGGTTGATTGTTTGATGAAGAGGCTGTGGGAGGTGGGTTTAGAAGCATGGTAATTTGTTCAAGTGTTCTCGCCAAGATTAGATACAATTCGATTACTATATCTATAGAAAATTGACACTTCTAAGCAAGCATCTGTGCCACATGAACATAAGTTAATATTAGAACTATAGTATATGTTAGTATATTCTCAACATTGAGATTTGGTTGACGATAATACAGCTTCGTAAATATTGTCTCTTGAGGAAGTGTCAACACAGTGCATATTTTTTTTTTCAGCTGCATGAAGGTCTATTGGTATGAGATTCGAAATAAATTAAGTGATGGACCTTGGTAGCTTACACCTTCTTCGCTGTTGATAATTTTACCATTTGTAAATACAGTAGTTAGGTAAGAATTAGTGAAATCTTAACTATTGGTAATGTCAAAATCCTTCATCTGAAGATAGTTTAGAGAATAAGAAGATGAGACTAGTGCATTTGTTGAAAGATAATGTATGGTATTTATGCAGATATGATAGAAAATTGAACACAAAATTTGGACGTTCTAGATTTAGTGTATATAATTGAACAATTGAGATTCGTTGTGAGTTTTCCTAAACAATATTGATAGATCACAGTTGTGATCATAGTGATGGAAAAAGTGGTCAAAAAGTGCTGTAGTGACAATGACTAAGCATTATTGATGAGTTACAGTCTTGATCGAAGTCATGAAAAAAGTGATCAAAAAGTGTTGTAGTGACAATGACTAAGCATGATTGATGGGTCACATTCGTGATTAAAGTGGTGGATCAAGTGGTCAAAGTCTTGCAGTGTGTTCGACTAAGTAGTGTTAATGTGTCACATTTCTTATTAGAGTCAGTTTATTGTTTGAGTTTAGTGTTTATGGTTTAATTAAACCTTATATATTAAAACAACATGTATTTCAATAAAGAAGACATTCATGAATATTTGAAAAATTGTACATAGTACAAAATGTTTACAAGACATAGATAAGTATGAATAATAAAGATACAAAATATCTAATGATGTGAACCAGTTCCACAAGGTGGTCTTCTAGTTTGTCGCCTTGGTCGCCTCTGTGATTCTTCTAGTGGTGGTGGTGGTGATGGCAATGGCATGTCATTTTCATTGCTCTCGTCGTCCTCTTTTATGGTTTCCGTGTTTGATTCTGATGGTCCAAGTTGTCTGTATGATAGCGGTATAGCAAATAAATTTGTAGTTCCAGGGAATATTTGGAATGCCGATCCAACTTGTTGTGGTTTGAGATGCATTTGAGTTGGAAAGGATTGTAGTTATCTCATGTAACCATAAGAAGGTTGGCTACTTTGACCAAAATTTTATTGTGAATTTGGACCAAACTGTTGACTTTGAGCAAAATTAGCTTGACTACTTTGACCAAAATCAGTAAGCATTGTTGGTTCATCATACTACAAATAAAATTATAATAAGAAAATTAGGGCATCATAAAATATTTAAAATTCAAATGAAGTAGATATTTTCTTACCTTGTCATCTATGTCTTGTTGTTTAGAAGAAATGAAGCAGATAATACGTTGGAAATACCATTGCATGTACAGAATGTTTTCCCGTAAATGACCACTTCCATTGAACGCAACTTCATTCACAATATGATTATGATGATTATTCCATAAAGTCATCCACTGTTGTTGAAATAGTGACCAAAATATCTTTGTTCTCCCTCTCATATATTGCTTGTGTTGTTGATCAAGATTTATTGGGTCTTTAGGAATATGTTGGCGAAGGCCAAATTATCTCATAACCCGATCAACTTGGTGAAACTCTATAGTCGCAAAACAAATGATAGGGATTGTAGTTGAACAAATAAGAGAGACTTCGACATTTATTAATTTGGATATATCTTTCCTACAATAAGGAGTTCATAAAAACTGCAAAATAAAAAAAAATGTATGTTATTTAAGTAAATAAAATGTATTTGCAGCAGAAAAATAAATATAGTAAAAATTTAAGTAATGACCTCCTTTGGTTTTAGAGCATCCAATGTGCTTCTTAAAGATTGAACAACATACTGTCGCGACCACCTATTTCACAATAAAAGTCAAATTGTCATAAATAATTTAGTATGATAAAAATTAATATTGACTTGTCATAGATGAATATAACTATTTATCAGTGGATATCTTAATCCAGCCATTAAGTCTTCATTAGTCAAATTTGGAACAACGAGAGAAATGCATATAATGTGGTCCTATGCCCAACATTGTAGAAGTATCATACAACCTCCAATGTTTTCTTGTTCATAGACCACACCATGATCTAGAACACAATATAAACAAGATAGGACAACAGACCCCTAACTAAATCGTCCAATGATATTCAGGTTTTCCAACAAAAAATGTAACTTAATTATTTTTATAATTTCTAATCTTAAAGTTTCATATCCTAAATTTATTATTTTATTTAAAATCTAAATAATTAAAAAAACATGTAAAATTGAAATTAACATCTGCAAACAAAAATTAAAAAAATCAAAACTAAAATATAAACTCAAAAACTTGAAACACGTAAATAAACTAAAGGCACAACAAATATCTCCAATTGGAACAAAAACCAAATTCAGAACCACCAAAACTGCAAAACTAGAATTGGAACAGGAAAACCAAAAATTGGAATAGGAATTGAGAAAAGTAAAACTGAAAAATTGAGAAACGAAGATGTGTGTACCTATTTTTTGCAAAGATGCTTCACTCTTTCACAGATGAATATACCTCTCCTAGAACGCACCAATTTCTCTCATCACAACAACCTACACACTCTATAATTTTTTCACACAATCCACCCTATTCTTTCTTATTTTGTAGTGAGCTTTCAACTCAACAATGCCCTCTTTTATAAACTCAGGATTAGTTGTACATAATAAATTACAATTCAATTTCGTGGCATTGATTGCTTGTTTGAATGACCACTGCACGTTGAATTGAATATTGAATCCACTACACAAAATAAATTAATTATCTACGAACAAAATCGGTAAAAAATACAATAAATTCGTAGGTAATGTGTTATTATCTATAGTTTTCCTACAACAATAAATCCGTAGGTAAAATTTTCGTAGCTAATTTTACATACAGACTCAGCAGTAGGTAAATATCTTGTATTTCTGTTAAATCAATTTTCATTTCAACGATCAACTTCTCCCATAATAATATATATGCTACCTAGTATTGTCATAATATTGGCCAATTTCATTCTTTTAACTAATTGAGGAAGAATTTGCAAATTTATAAAACCTGACGGATGAATTTTCCATCTCCAAGGAAAACTATTTTGATCCCCTATTAGAAAAATTCATAATTCTCCCTTGGGGGCTTCTATTCTTACATAAAGTTCTTTTTTTGGCAATTCAAAACTTGAAGACGATTTTTTACTAATAAATCGATACTAAAACTCATTCAATTCTGGCTCTTTTTCTCTATCAAAGTAGTGGATTTCTAAATTTTCATATGGCCTGCCGAGAAGGCCTTCCAAAGCTTGTTGAATAATTTTTATAGATTCCATCATTTCACCAATTCGAACTAAATACCTACAACGTTTTTCCATAGGAAATCTCATCAAATACCTATTTATTAATCGGTAGGTAAATTACGTACTGAAAATTCTGTAGGTAAAGTACATACTGAAAATTCCATATGTAAAAGACATACAGATTTTTTCGTAGGTAAATTCTTGAAACCTACTAAATAATCTGTAGGTATAACCTATTGATAATTCTGTACGAAATACATGAAATACTTGCTAATAATTTCGTAGGTAATACCTATCGTAGTATCTGTAGGTAACGACATGCTAAGTAACAACCAACTGAACTTATAATTTTGTATAATAAACATATAAATCTTTTATATACAAATCGAAAGGCATCATTAAAGCTACATTTTTGTTTTTCAGCTGAATTTCTATTGTAAATTTAGGTCAAACAAATTTTATAAAATAAAAATACACAACTTTAAAAGTAAAAATAATTCATGCAGAATCTTAATAAAAGTCACACATATCTTCAAAAGAACCAGTTCAACTGTTCATTAAAATAACTAAAAACGTCTTAAACCTACTAATAGTCAGTATATCCTCCAATAGAATCATTATCATGTTGTTGATAACCTTGTTGTTGCTTAGGATTCAATTCTTCATCAGGATCTACTTGTTGTTGGCCATTGTGTTGTTGAACATTATTTTGTTGAATTATATTTTCAACAACTGCTGCAGGTGGTGGTAAAAATTGCATTATTGCACCAAGGAATGTTTGAAATTGTGAACTTATCAGGCGATTTTGTTCCTCACAGTATGATAATCATGCCTCACTAGTTGATAATCGTTCTCTTAGTCACATAATCTCTTGTGAATCAGCTAACTGACTAAAACAAGCTTCATTTTGATATAGAAAATTATGAACACCATCTTCATAGTTTCCAACATATCCAACACCATACACTCGACTCTTATGTCTTCCACCTGCAGCTGTTAACCAACATCTATTTCTTAGTCTATCTTCTTCAACTTGAGTTAGAGGAGTAGAATGTGAACCACCAACACAAGATGTAGATTCAGATAATGCTTGTGAAAAACAACTTTCAAAATCTTGTAAAAACAAATGTTATTTTAGTTCTATAATATAAATTAAAAAAATTTCAACAATTATAAAATGAAAATAGATGAATCACATGAGTCTATCTTGATCATTCATCGACAAATTGACCAATACTCTTTCTTATATGTGTTTATTGAAAAATCTCATCTACATGTATAGTGCGACCAAGCCCCTGGCTCTATAAACAAAATAGAGTATAATTATAAAAGTATATGCAAATGAACAATACATTACTTTTGTATTCATACTAGTTGAAAGTCGTGTTCATGCACACTGATTGAGTCGCCTGTGTGCAAACTTCCACCTTTTTCAGAGGCTCTATTCTTCTTAGTTGTATCATACTTTGTGCGATTCAAATGCATGTTCCATTGAGTCAAGAGACTATTCCAAACAACATTTCCAATCTAGTCTGGTTTTTTACCATCTTTGCGGGCTTCCTTAAACATCTCTGATAGTCTATGAGAAGCTCTAGAATGAAAATCTCTCTTTATTTGAGCTTCCTCTACTCAAGTATAAAAACAATAAAACAATCATAAGTTGTACACATTAAAAAAAACAATTATATATTAAAATAGTAGAATGTAAAGAGTAGCTAATTCAGACAATATTTGTAATCAATGACAAGTTAAATTAGAATATATTTTATACCTTAAATTGTTGGAAGAACATCTCCCGATCAGTCTTTGGGAATGCTCCCCATGTAAGCCATGACTCAGAAAATTGCTGCTTAATGGTTGTTGTGATGGCTTTTGATGCAATTTTGGATGGGAAAAATCTTTAATAGAAAAACCAATTATACAAAATTTGTTATAGGTTAAATAGTAATATAGAATACAATATATTAATTTAAATTATATTTAATTCTTACCCTCCTCCAACAGGTCGAATCATAGGACGATCAGTAGATGAATCGACATCGTCTCGTATGGGTTAATTGTAGAAGTTAAATGTGTACCTGGAATATCTTGAAATACTGTGGGTCCAACAACTGGAGAAGGGGATGATGTAGGTCCAACAACTGGGGAAGGGAATGATGTAGGTCCAACAATTGGGGAAGAGGATGATGCAGGTCCAACAACTACAGAAGGGGATGATGTAGGTCCAACAACTAGAGACGGGACACTTGTGGGTGTTGGACCTAGATTAGATGCAATAAGTGGGGAAGAGGATCGTGTCAATCTAGTATAGCCTTGTGATCAGGTGGATTTACCATAAGTGCGTATTCTAATCGATCCAAAAGCATCAACTGTAGTAGGTGTTGACTCAATAGTCGATGATGAGTTTAATGGAGTGGATGAAATATTTAGTTGCTAAGAGTTTTTGTGGGATAATAATTTCACCGCATAACGTTTCTTTCCCTTTCCCATATTGGTACCAGGTTTAGGGAGAAGAGGGAGGTCACAACCTGCTGATGACATCTATAAGAGCAAACTGAAGATTAATAATTATAATTGACATTTAATATCTACTAACAATAGATTCATACAAAAAAAAAATTATATGAACAAACCATAACAATAACATTGATTAAAAAAATTATATACATCTCATCTCAGTTGAGGATAAGCTAGACAAAGATTTCTTTTTGGTATTCTCATCCCCCACACCCACACACCAACACAATTTCCAGAGTAGTTTGTCCTCATAATTTTAATAAGCAATTAATAGCAAATTCTAATAAGTATCATTGCTTTGTTGGTTTCTTTTAAAAAAATTACTCTCAAATTTGTCAACGCAAGAGGGAGGGAGATCTATCGACGCGAGAGAGAGCGAAATTCGGCAGCAACGACGTGAGACAGAGAGATCCAGCAACAGCGACACGAGATGACGTATAATCGTATTATGTCTTAGTGTAGGAGAAGTGTAGTTAGTATAATATAATATTAATATTTATAATAAAAAATTAAATAATAATAATAGTTATTATAATAATATAATACAAATAAAAATAATTATAATAATAATAATCATAATAATATTAAAAATAATAATAATAATATAAATTAAAATAATAATAATAATAATAAAAATAAAGATAAATATAGTAATAAAATAAATAATAATTATAATAATAAAAATACAAATAATGTTAATAAAAATAAAAATAATAGTAATAATAATAATAAAATAATATAAAAAATAATAATAATATTAATAATAATAAAAATAATATAAATAATAATAATAATAATATAAATAATAATAAAAAAATAATAATAATAATAAAATAATAATGATAATATTAATATTAATATTAATAATAACTAATTTATTAAAAAAAATTATATTATTAATTTAATAAGAATAAAATAATTATATTTTTTTATTGTAAAATATATATTAATTTCAAAGAAAAATAAATATGAATATATTTTATTTAAAAACATTAAGTATTCTTAAATTATATACTATTTTTCTATATATAATAATATTAAAATTATCTATAAAAATTCAATATTTAATATTTGTATGTAATATTAGTATTACTTACAGAAAAAGTTTGTTTGTATGTAATTTTTGTATATAAATTATATTTATATATTTTTTTTTTATATATAAAATCAGTAGATAATATTCAATTTATCTATGGATTTTGATCTGTATGTAAATTTTTGTATATAATTAATTAAATAATTGTAATGATCACTGATTCCACGTGTCAAGATTCCAATACGTACAGAATCCACAACAGACGCTGCACCTTACGATAAAGCTGGGACCATGTGGGATACCATTAAAGTCGTGTTTGAAAGCACGACTTTAATGCCCTATAAATTAATTCCAACCTCACTCAAAGTGTGTACACATCTGATTCAGTTTCTTCCAAGTGCTTGCAGCTTCTCTTATTAGGAATTCTAAAAATCAACGTGGACTTTTTGTTGTAATTTGTAAGGTTTGTAGATTTATCAATTATAATTAATGTTAGGGTTAGATAATAAATATATTATAATTATACCAAATTAAATAAGATGTTCATGTACTAACTACTAGTGATATTGAGTTACAAAATTAACGTGTATTTATATAATTGTGCATAAAAATCGAATTTTAAAGTAAATGACAAAGGATAGATCCACTAGGCCTAAAGCTATTGAGCTGATGTCGGACTGAGATATACTCGGTAAGTACGAAAGGAAATTGGGCCAAAGTCCTCGAGGCCCAATGATAGGATATCTTCCCATCATTATGAAGAGATTCGAACCAGCCTCAATAATTGAGAAGATTCGTACGGACATAGAAAGAAATAGAAGATATGGGAAAATCTTGCGAGTAAAAGTTCATAAAAACAATAAGGTATAATTGTATTATAAATAGACATACTCAACAGGTATGAACTCACTCTCATTTTTCTATTCAAACCTTGCATATACTAATATACTGACTTGTGCATCAGAGTGTAAACGCAGGTTCCCCCCTTTCGGTGTTAAAGGAATTCGCTTTTTATAAAAGAAGGTGTCGACTAAGGAGTAGACGCCCAACAATGGAGAAATTTATCAAGGTGTAGCCGATCAACAGGAGCACAAACGGTGTTCAGTAGAGCAATAGAGAAGGTACTCGGCCTTATAAATACATTTTAGCGCCCACTGTGAGGCTGGGTGCACTTGAAATTATGGCGATCACTAAGAACATGAGTCAAGAGGAGTCAAGGAGAAATCCCGATGCTTCTATTCTAGAGGAACAACGATGGGAGATTTTCATGAAGGAGATGAGGCAAGAACAAAAGAGGAACGTAAAAGCAATATAACAACTGGAGAGATAGAATGAGAGACTAGAACAACAGAATGCCCTCCTTCAACGACAGGTGAACGAACCTCGACCCGCTACTTCTAGGGCTGAGGGAATATCGAAGAATAATCCCGGCACAATAAATCCTCCCTCACCTGTACTTGAGGTAGATACGTCTCAGAGCGAACTTCCCCGGACAGAAAGCAACATGGTGATGTCACAACTAACCACTATGACTACATATCAAACGCAGGCACTTAAAATGAGAAAACATCCATTTATTGAGAAGATTATGGAGGCACCCTTCCCAACTAAGTGGAAAGGTATAAATATGGAAACTTATGATGGTACGTCTTGTCCTGATAGCCATGTTCAAGCATTCCTTACACATATGTATGTATTTTCGGCCGATGACACAATCTTATGTCGACTTTTCCCTACCACTTTGAAAGGGGCTGCACTTAAATGGTTCTCGTCCCTTTCTCCTGGTACGATAGACTCTTTTGATACTTTTTGTAAATTGTTTAACACACAATTTTCTTCGAGTGTTCCACATCTTTTGACTGAGATAATGTTGGTGGATATAAAACAAGAGGAAGGAGAATCTCTTCGAACGTTTATGGACAGATATTCTCAGGTCAGTCTAATGATTTCTAAGTTATACCTAGAGGTGGCCCGGCATAATCTTTTGAGGTTGTTACGGCCTGGACTTTTTGTTGATGACTTGTCCAAAAATCTGACTGCTACTTTCAAAGAAATGAGGAATAGGGCAACCAGATTCATGCAGATGGAGGAAATGAGAAGGTATCAAAGTCAAAAAAGGGAATCGAAAAAGAAGGTTTTTGATGAGGAAAGTGGGGAAAACCTCAAGCCAAGGAAAAATGTAGACAAAGAAATTCAAGGTATACTCACTACACTCCATTGATCAAAACAAAAGGTCATCGAAATAACCTTTGGAGACTGGGAAGACTCATATAACGAGCTTCCAAGATGGTTTCAAGCGCTACAAGAAACTAACTTGAGAAGTTTGGTGCTATACAATGGTTCTCATCTTTCATAATTTAGTCAAGAAATTCGACCAACATATGTGCTAGAACGTGTTTTTTGGTCCTTCAAGCCTTGTATCGACGGATTCAAATACTGCAAACCAATAATTCAAGTCGATGACACATTTTTTACCAGAAAATACGAAGGGACTTTATTGACTGCGACTATTCAAGATGGGAACAAAAATCTTTTCCCACTAGCATTTGCAATAGTGGAAGGGAAAACTAAAGAGACATTACTTTGGTTCTTTCAAGAGCTTCGACAACATGTCACGTCTCAACCAAATTTGTCAATGATTACTGATAGAGGGAGAGGAATCTTGACAGTTTTGGAATCTCCACAACTGAATTGGCCCAATTTGACCTCTCTTTATTTATCAGACATATTGCATCAAACTTCTAGAAGAAGTTCAAGAATTAAGAGTTCAAAAATAAAATCTTCAACATAAGTAATCATTTTTTGAAGTACTCTCAATTTGCAATATTTATATTTTAATTTGCTAACTCTTTTTTCTTGTATTTTATAGGGTATGAGATGAGACAACTACACGTTGAAGCAAAGTTAGTTGCTTTGCGGTTAGAGTGTGAACAAGCTGTGTAGTGGTTAGAAGAAATTTCATTAGAAAAATAGACTCAAGCCTTTGACCATGGGAAAAGATATGGTCACATGACCACAAATTTGGCTTAATGTACTAACTCAGTATTAAAATGAGCTTAATCTTTGCCAATCTGGGCTTTAATAAGAACTACATTTGAAAAGATTAATTCATGGTTTGTAGAGCGCAGATCGAAGACTCAATGCATGTTAAAAGCTGGCCATCAATATCTTGAAAAAATCGTGACTGTGCTAAATTAGAATGAAGATTATTTAAGGATGTGTCATGTGCATAGCTTCAGCAGAAATTATCAAGAGTTTGATGTCGCAGAAACAGTAAATATGTGTATAGGTGACTCCCCAAAACACTTCACAGTAAAATAAATTATTGGTGGTGTGGCTGTGGGGAGTTTCAAGCTCTTCGACTACCTTATCGTCATGTCATGGCTGTATGTTCCTTTGGTCACCTTGAGATTGGTAAATTTATTGACCCCGTCTACAAATTGGAGACCATCTTCAATACTTATGAAGTGAAATTTCATCTTGTGTAAAATGATGAAGATTATTGGACTACCTACACATGACCAAATCTCATACCTGACCCAACTATAAGATGTAAACTTTCAAGAAGACATGTTATAAATTGCATTCATAATGAAATGGATCAACCAAATTCAAATAAGCGCGAAATGGATCAACCGGATTCAAATAAGTACAAGAAATGTTCGTTTTGTAAAAGTGAAGGTTATAATAAAAGAAATTGTCCAAATAGACAATAATGTAATATTATTCTTTAAATAAATATGTATTTTAATCTTTTCATTTACATTATTTTTTCACCATTATTTATAATATAATTAATTTATACTATTAATGAACTTTGAGAAATTAATTTAAATAATACAAAATGAATTCAAAATAGATATTTTACTTAATTATAATAATTTTTATAAACAACAATTAAATATATTAATCATTAATTTTTTTTTTTCATACAAAACTTAAAACTTATCTTAAATAATTTAAAATAAATTTAAAAAAAATAATAACCACAACTTCAATTTCAATAAATTTAAAAAAAATTGTGAAGTCATGATTGATACCATAACTTTTTTTCATTTTTTTTTATAAAAAATGAGATCGTATTTGATAATATAATTTTTTTAATTTAAAAAAAATTCAAAACTTCTGTGTATTTTAATAAAATAAAAATAAAAATTACAAAATCCTATTTCAAAACATGATTTCATTAAAAAAAAATAAAAAAAATTACAAAATCCTACTTCAAAACACGATATCATTAAAAAAAATATTAAAAAAAATAAAAATAGATCAATGTAAAAATAATCCTTCTGCATACAAAAACCACCGATCACTACTAATAAAAAGAAACAACAGTTAGCATTTACAATACTGGATAGATGCTCATCAGTTCCATCACAGCTAACAAAGTATGACATGCCATTGCAGGCTGCTGGTGTTGCTAAAGCTTCAAGATCTTCAAAAGAAACGTTCATGTTGGCAAATCCTCACCGGTGTAGTTTGTCCAGAATCATGGCCTTTCTTGAGAGCATTCCAATTTTCAAATGTGTGGTTCCTACCTATGCCCATTCCCCGGTAGATATCAAGTCATTGGTCAATAATATCAGCAGATATATAATACTATATTATCCAATACAACACATTATTTTACAATAAATATTCGCATTTGCAAGGGTGTCTTCCACCATAAATATGCTGCAAAGCACTTAGCAGGGAGGGAGTGAGCAATTTATCTCTTTTCACACCCTCTACTAAACTCTCCAAATGTCCCTTCCTCTTTCACCTCGCAGCTTCTTCTTCATCTTCTTCTTCTTCAATGTGATATGCACCTTACTGCTATTCCCACTGCCCACCCTTCAGGCAGACACAGTTCTAGTGGCACCCGTTTCCAAAGACGAAACAACCAATCTCTTCACCCTCTCCATCTTCCTAAAAACTCCACTTCGCCCCACCAAACTCTACCTCGACCTCGGCTTCTTATTCCCCTGGACACTCTGCAACGCCAGCTACAACTCCTCCTCTTTCCGCCGCATTCCCTGCGACGAAACTTTCTGTGCCAACCTCGGCTTCGGGGGACTCTCCTGCGACAACTGCACCGACCTCCATCTTCCCGACCCCAAATGCATACCCGCCGAATTCGTTTGCGGCTCCTTCCCGGAAAACCCTGTAACCAAAGCTGCTATTTCAGAAGCTCCCCTTGTTGACACCCTCGCCTTACCCACCCTTAACGGCCCACTCGCTCTCCTCCCTAACTACACATTCTCCTGCTCCGACTCCACTCTCCTCAAAGGCCTTCCCAAAACGGTCACCGGTTTAGCCGCACTCGGCCGCTCCAAGCTCTCTCTCCAGGCCCAAATCACCGCCGCTTTCTCTTCCTCCCTCTGCTTTGCTCTCTGCTTTCCTTCCTCTTCCAAGGCTTCAGGAGTCGCCATCTTCGGCTCCACTGGGCCCTACAATACCATTTCCAACGTTGACCTCTCCCAATCCCTTATCTACACTCCTCTCCTCATCAACCCCGTTGACCTTGGGGATACTCAAATAACCTACGCAGATCACCTTCCCTCTAATTACTATTTCATTGCTTTGACTTCTATCCAAATCAACGGCAATCCTGTTCACATAAACGAAACTCTCTTAACCATCAACAAAACCGACGGTTTCGGCGGCACCAAAATCAGCACTGCCACTCCCTATACTCTCCTTGAATCTTCCATTCACACAGCTTTTACGGAGTTGTTCGTGAAGGAAGCAGCCTCCTCTGCTTTCAACCTCGTCCCAACCACACCCGTGAAGCCCTTCAAGGTGTGCTACTCTGCTTTGAACCTCACCGTAACACGTGCGGGTCCGTTGGTGCCGAGCGTTGATCTCGTGCTGCACGCTCAGAACGTGGTTTGGAGAATGGTGGGAGGCAATTCTATGGTGAGGGTTAGGAATAAGAAGAAGGGGTTGGATTTGTGGTGCTTGGGTTTTGTGGATGGTGGGGTGAATAAGAAGACTCCCATTGTTATAGGAGGAAAGCAACTTGAAGACAATCTTTTTCAGTTTGATCTTCAAAATAACCGACTCGGATTCGCTTCGCTCTTGTCTAACTCACTCTCCTGTGCCGACTTCAATGTTACTGATTTTGCCCGTAAGTAACCCTTCATTCAAAGGAATAAGGAAATGAAAGAGTGATGTCATTCACTAGAAAGAAATGTGATAAAATGAGAGAAAAGACATTTAAAAAGTAAATGTCATTTCGCCGTTGTAAAATTCTATTGTAAGGTTAATATTTAACTACCCTATTAGCATTACTAATTAATATATATAATTAAACTTTAATATATATAATTCCTCATATATACATTTTAAAAAAAATTATATATGAATGTATTATATATAATTTAAAAAGAATAAAAAATATTATTTTATTATTTCTTAAAGACATCATTTCAAACCTAATTATTATACCATTTACACATAAATAAAAATAAGTAGGTTTGAAATTATCTACATTTCTATGTGTAAATCCATAATTTTATATGAATATTAAAATAAATTGTATATGGAATATGAAATAATCATTCTAATTTTACAATTAATAATTCATATTTTTTTCTTAAATAAAAATATTTCTTATAAATTTTTTTAAAAAAAAAAAAATTAATTGTCCATTGAATATTTCTCACGATTTATATTTATGAAAATTTTTTATGAATTTATTTGTGAGAAATTTTTCATAAATTTGTTTATAAAAAAATTTCTCATGGATTTGTTCGTGGGAAATTTCCCATAATTTTATTTGTAGGAAATTTCGTATGGATTTTTTGTGAAAAATTTCCTGCTAGCTTTTTACCCACAAATTTCTCATCATCACAAATTTGTAAGTAAAAGATTAATAGGAAATTTTTTACAAAAAATTCATAGGAAATTTCTTACAAATAAATTCATGGGAGATTTCTCACAAACAAATTCATGAAAAATTTTTTCATATATAAAAAATTTCTCACAAAAAATTTTCATAAAAATAAATTTGTAAAAAATATTTAATTAATAATTAATTTTTTTTCAAAAAAAATTTGTAAAAAATATTTTATATGTAATTAAATTTATTTTTATAGTGATATAATATATTTTAAACCCTACCTAATATAACTAATTTAATTATCGTTTCTATTATCAAAGTTAAACATTCGTATGCGTAACTCTATTATATATAATATATAAAATATAAAATAAAATAAAATTGTGAATCATATAAATAAAAATATTAATTGTTAAATAAACATAAAATAATTGTATATATATGAAGTATTATTCATTCTCAAACCTAATGTCTTTTTATATATTTCTATCTTTAAAAAAAATATTTTGATAAATTAAAAAAAGAAAATGTATATTAATTATTATTAACCTCTACTCTTGAATGATGTGTGACTTTTTAGTGTATAAAAACAAACCCTCTAATTGAGAGACTAAGGTTAAAGTGACTTAGACTCTTACCTAGTACACTAATATTCTTACCACAACAATTCCACTTGATATTATCATCATCACTACATTTGAGATATTATTTACTTTATAACTCAAATTCAGTTTTGACATAATTTTAACTCATTCTAATAACTTGTAATATTACAATAATCAAGATATTTTAATAATCTCTAATTATTTAATGTTGGAATCATATCAGTTGTACTTCATATAAAGAGATCTATATTATATTTAAATACTTCTTCAAATTATATCTAGATAGAATGATTAATATTTTGACCAATATGAATTACTTATCATAGATTTAATCTTGAGATAGAAATCAATTATTTATTTGATTATATGTATATTATTATATAGAACACCTATTAATAGTGTCAAAGTGTATGAATTGATGAAAATATTACAATAAAATATTTGAATAAATTATAATATTTACTAATTTTAAAACATAATATTGAAAAAGACCGATAGTATTCACATTCAACCTATTTCAATTAAGAAGCATGACTTTCCTTGTAAATTAAGGAACACAAGATTGTGAATAAAAACTCATTAAACATATGTTAGGGAGAACTTAAAAACTGCCCTATCTAGCACTTTTAGTGAAATTTTAAGTCCCTAGTTAATTTTTTTCATAACTGTACACATTAATTTCAGTTTCAAAACTTCGATACATGTTACTATCTAATTTATTATAGACATATAGGGTGAAAAGAATTAAATAAATACGAAATTTATTTCATTTACGTAAGTCAATCCTACCTGCGCAATTAACTCACTTGCATGAGAAACACAAAATAAACAAAAGTATTACTCCAATTTATATAAATCTTTAACTTGAGATTAGAATTCAGGTATCAAAATCCAATTCCTGACTATTAACCCAATTACAGTTTGAGACTATTGTTCTTTGCAATGTTATAATAGCATTAGACTTCAAATCAGAACACACCCATCCATGACAGTTACAGCCTTTCCACGCATCAATATCCTTTTCCTCTGCTCATCAAAATCAATATGAATAACTCCACTTCGACGTGATGCCTGTTCAAAAGTAACCCACAAATTTATTATGACAAAAATAATATATATATATATATAAATCTGCATCATAACTCTATAAATCGTTCTTTGTTACAGGTTTCCATCTAACATCAGTGTAAAAATAATATACCAAGAAGTGAAGAGAAAAGATTACCGCATAAGCACTGAGATGACACCTCCCCAGCTTTTTGGCCCAGTAAGGTGCCAAGGCACAGTGTGCGCTTCCAGTGACTGGATCCTGAACCGAATCAACAAGTGATTCAACATC
Organism: Macrotyloma uniflorum; assembly: GCA_016859785.1. NCBI lineage: Eukaryota > Viridiplantae > Streptophyta > Magnoliopsida > Fabales > Fabaceae > Macrotyloma > Macrotyloma uniflorum. The sequence continues at coordinate 91,633 of BDMB01000077.1, read as the reverse complement.
TTTCTAGCTAATTCTTGACAATAGAAGAAAACATTGGAACAAACCTTTCTCGTACACTAAAAACAGATTCTTTTTCAATTTACTCTCATGTAAAATGCTACTTTTTAGTTAGGTAAGTAAGTAAGCTATCCATCAGATGCCACAAGAGAGAAAAAGAGAATATAAAAATTAGCAACTTGAGGATAAGTAAGTATGCAGTCCCTAAGTATTGGTTTTCAGTATAGATGCATCGAATGCTAACCTAAATGCATTAGAGATTTGTCAAATACTCGTTAGAGATTTATTACCAAATTAGGGACACGTTAGAGATTCTTATTACTTAAACCACTTGACAACACAAATTAGCTCGTACTAAACATATATATTACCTCACTGATTCCATTTTTAGGAAAGAAAGTTCGACAATAATAATCAAATCCAGACTCTGGAGGAGCAGTCCCAGTAACCAGGATACCCTCACCAGGGCATTTTGCTATTGCTCCAATATCTGGCTGTAGGTCTACAACCGCTTTCCCTGAAGCAAGTTCAACCTAGGAAACATCATTAGCTTCATCATTCACACAATATGCGATTTTCACGATTCAACTCCAACATGCCATTTCAAATATGCATCATGGTTAATTAACACATCATATCCTTGGACAGAATCTATTACACTAGAGAATAACATAGCAGACACAAACCAATGAGCGTGTTTGATGGTGCCAGAAAATGAAACAGAAATTAGAAACAGATACAAGGAATTACCAAGAGGTCATCTCCAACGGTTGATCTCTTTACATCAATAATATGGACACCATTCAAAGCGGCAGAAATTTGTGAAATGTCAGCAGAGTTGAACTCAGCAACTGTATCAGAGGGGAAATCCAATTCAATGAAAAACCCATCATCTGAGGCACCTGCTTCATTGATCCCTGGGACCTTTTTGGCAGTTAGAACTCCAGACAGAGTAAAAAATTCAATAATATTGGACTTCACCAAACCACTAGAGAAAAGAACATGTGCAGATGCTAACGTGGCATGGCCGCAAAGTTCAACCTAGGAAGAGAAGAAACGAAGAATGTGAACATAATTTACTCAAAAGAAAAGGAACTGAATATGAAATAAGTTCACCTCTGTAGTAGGAGTGAACCATCTGAGGTGGAAAGGGTCAGTTGAGGATCCATTGAAGGAGATATCAGATCTCTCGGAATCGACAATCCGAGTCAAGTAGCATGTCTCAGAGAGATTGAACTCAGTTGCTAGGCTTTGCATCCATGTTTCCTCCCTCTCTTCCTCTAACAAACAGACAGCTGCAGGGTTCCCCTTGAAGGCCGAGTCGGTGAACGCGTCCACCTGGATGTTAATCCAGACATTAAGGCCAGAAGAGAGTTCAGAATAGCACAGTAAGATAAAATAAGTTAACAGAGTTTATGCAGAAACATATTTACCACAAAGTATTTGACAGTTTTCTCTGCCATAGCGGACACAACTGATAGTCTCGGGAACAAGAAGGGTGTCAAGTCAACTCCGAACTCTTAAAACTTCTCAAATTAAGGCTCTTATGCAGTCCATATCCGAACTTGTCCCATTTTTTTTTTTTTAAATAGATAAATTTTTATAATATTATATATTTAAATAAATAAATTATATTATAAAAACAAAATTCTTAATTAATAACTACGGTTTGAAAACATAATTTTTATTTATAAATAATTATTATTAATTTTTTAAAATATTAAAAATATAGTAAATAATTTAATTTTATTATTATTATTATTTATATTTTATTTTGATAAAAATATTTATTATTATTTATAGATAAATAAATTTATAAATATTTATTATTAATTTTGATAAATATTAGAAGTATTATAGGTAATTTAAATTTATTATTATTATTTATATTTTATTTTGATTAAGATAATTATTATTATTTATAGATAAATAAGTTTATAAATAATAATATTAATTTTTTTAAATATTAAAAATAAGATAAAAAATATATAAATTAGAAATAATTATTATTATTTTTTTAAAAAAAAAATTCGTACATAAACATGATTTCATCTATTAATCAAAAGAATAAAATTATATTTTCATATCACAATTTTTTTATTTATATAATATTATAAAAATTTACCTATATGAAAAAGAGAAAAAAACCTATCTTAAAAAAAAAAAAAAAAAAATCCTCATTTTCTTAATAGAGGAACTTTGAGAATTCTTTCCATCCTTTCCGCAAATTTTTCTCTGTAGCATAAATCAAGATCATGCATTATCTTCTCTTATCACCTTCATTACCGTGTTCCCAAATCTAGTGCTAAAGATTTTTTAATGTAGCCAACTTAAGTACAAAGATAGAACAACCCAGAATTTTTTTGTGAGGAGGCTAAGATAATATCTGGTGCTTTAAGAGTTCACTATCGGTTAAACTAGAACATTTTCATATTTAGTTTATTCAAGCAGGGCCATATACTTTCATATTATATTGCCCGATGTTGGTCCATGTTAGGTGATTATGATATTGTACCAAAGGGACTTCGAAACTGAGAGTTGAAACTTACATTGGTAAAAAATTAAGAGAAGAAAAGACTCATTACTTCTGCAAATCTAGGACTTTGATTGCGGATGTTTACAAAATTCAACAAGATCGCAATCCAACATGGTAATATTAGCATGCAAATTCATAAAGATTGTTTCGAAGTTGTTCTTCATCATATGCTCTATTTACAATATAGTGTCTAGACTCGGCTAGCTACAATGCATATCATTGATCTGTATTTTTCATATCATGGGGAATGCTGGAAGATCTGGTAACTAAAGCAATGACTGACCATTTTATTGTACCCAGAAAAAGCAATTACTAAACTGCACAGACACAATCAGCTTTGTGGGTAACTGTATCAAATACAGATTTGCGGGGATAAAGCATAATAACAAATTCATTACTCCAACTTAAATTCTGGTTACATAATCTGAAATGTTAGAAACAGAACTAGACCAGAACACACCCTTCCATCACTGTAACAGCTTTCCCACGCAACAGCACTCTTTGGTTCTGCTCATCTAAATGAATATTGAAAATTCCTCCTCTGGGTGATGCCTGTTCAAAGTGCAAACTACAGATTAGTATGACAATGAGACAGATAATCCCAACGAGTGAAAGGAGAGTACCTGATAAGCATTCAAATCATATTTCCCCAGCTTCTTGCTCCAGTAGGATGCTAAGGAACAGTGTGCAGTCCCACAAGCAGGATCCTGAAAGGATATACGAATAACATTATCTCATTTATTCTATTTTTGATAAAATGGAGTTTAATGAAGATTGCCTTTGCTTTTGATATCCTTTCCTTACCACTAAGTGACTTTACTGTGGACCTTGTAAAAATACGTAGAACATAAAATAGTATGTATCTTGATCCAAAGTTCCTTTGTTTAATTAAAAGTTAAATGTTTGTATTATAAAACTAGATCCCAGATCTGCTGCATGACATAGCATTAGGGTAAAACAAAAGGAAATAGAACTAGCGTTTTAACGGATTATACAGTTCAAAAATTGCATGAGTATAGTTGAGTTAAAAATCAATCGGCACTTTACCTTACTTAGACCTGCTGTCAACATTTACTGAACAATAATTAAGGACAGAACTTACTAATGCAAGTAGAGGAATATATAATATTATAACATCTCAGGCACAAACCTCGTTGATTCCAAATTTTGGGCAGAAGAATCGACTGTAGAAGTCATATCCAGATCCCGGAGGAGCAATCCCTGAAACAATTATTCCCCTTCCGGGACATGTTACTATTGCATCGAGCTTTGGCTTTACTTCAGTGACATTTTCCCCAGATGTGACAACAACCTAGGAAGTTAAATAATTCTCATAATGAGCAATGCGCACAAATTGCTCAAAACACAAACTAGCTATTTTGCAGAAAAACGTAACATGAGATATATAATACATTTTCTCTTCATTAATCAAGCAGGTTAGCATATAGTATATATGTGCATCTAAATATAATGACGAAAATATGGTCTTCCTCATACACCAGTCACGCAAGGATATGCTGTTTTCTGGGAAATATTTATTATGTGTACAGTAAATAATAAATATGGAAGATAGCAGATTTAGGAATTACAAATAAGTCATCTGCAACTTGGGTCCTCCTTATATCAATTATGGAAGCACCGGTCAATGCCCCAGAAACTTGTGGAGTTTCATCAATGTTGAAATCTGTTACAGGATCAGCAGGAAAATCCAATTCAATGTAAAACCCATCCTCAGTTTCGCCATTTTGCAAATTTGAGGCACTGGAGATATTGATTGCTGGGATTCTTTTGGCAGTTAATATTCCAGAGAGTGTTATAAATTCAATAATATTGGTATCCACTAAACCAGATGAAAAGAGTGTGTGTGCAGCAGCTAATGTGGCGTGGCCACAAAGTTTAACCTGCACAAGGGTGGTCCAAATAATGTTATTGATGGTTACACTCACGCATTTTGTAGGTGATGATGAGTGTTATATCTAAGAACCATTCCTCAGCCTTAAAAAGGCATCATCATCATAATAAATGTTGGAATAACAACGTTACAGAACCAAGCTTAAATAGAAACTATTGAAGAATAATCCATATTATGAAATATAAAGAAGCTAACTACAACCGTGAATATATTTTGCCAACGATTCCTAGATGAAAATATAATTGTGAGGTTGAAAAAAGGTGTGAAAAAAATGAATATATTAGTTATTACGACAAAAAAAAAAAAAAAAGGCAACACAATCTTTATCGAAAAAGACTCAGATATTAAATATTACTGTTATGAAAGAAGTTCCTAATTAAATCCTTCAAAACTGTTGAAATTGCTACATCTGGAGAAAACTTCAAGAAAGTTCTAAATTAATGAAAGCTAAAGCATTGCAAACAATAAAACATGCTAACTGATTTGAGAGAAACGACCGTGGAAGATTCCCTATAAATATAGACCTTCACATTCCATTTAGTGTAATGACAAATCAATGCTACACGGCTCCCTATAATATATATTTTACAACAAAAAGAGCTAGATATATAGTTAAGCTTCAAGCTAAAGTATTTAGAATCAGTTGTCTTGTTTGGTGATCTAAGAGTCTATTACTAAATACCCATCTTTATTTATTTTAAGGATTTTAGATATAATTTGATAATACTAGTTAGGTAGGATCATTATTTTATTAAAACATATAATCCCTAGATTCACCCTACTAAACCGAACGTATTATTCAAACAAGAAACTATCAACACACCTTTGATATAAGTTGGTTTAAGACAGATCTATAAGGTTGGTCTTAATCTTGATAGATTACAAATCAGAGGGGATCGAGAAGGGAATGGTCCTCCTCGTACAACATGAAGGTGGAGTCAATGTCCTTCTTTGGTATTAAGTTTAATACAGAAATGATATAATTTATCAAATATTACACAAGGCTTGAAAAGGCTATTTATGACCATACATAATAGTCTAGGACATGAATCATTTTATACATGTCCGTTGAGTCTTTTTCGGTTGTCTGTGAATTAGTTTCACAATGTGGACCTTTCCTCGACACCAAATACCTAATTTTATTTATTTTAAGGATTTCGGATATAATCTCATAATAGCATATTAGAAAGATCCTTATTTTATTAAAACACACCATCTCTATATTTAAATAAACTATCTACAAACTTTTAATATAAACTCAAAATCGACGTATAAGATCCATTTCAATCCAGATGAACAATTATATTTCTTCAAACAGATTTCTATTCAATCTTTCTCAAAACTCACCTTGACCCACAACTAATTCATCTCTTTATTCCTATAAAATTCAAACAAAAACATTTCTTTCATCCAAGTTCTTAATATAGGGAAAGAAATAGAGCACCTAATTATTAGTCTTAAACACATATACACTCTTATCATCTGATTTGAGAAAACTGACCTCAGTAATAGGTGTAAACCATCTGAGGCGAAAACGGGGATTAGAGGTGGCATTGAGCGAGTTAAGAGGATCATCAGACTCAACAATGCGAGTTAGGAAACAAGTCTGAGAGATGTTAAACTCCGCGGCTACAGCTTGCAACCATTGGTGGTTCCTCTCTTCCTCTTCTTCCTCTAAGAAACACACTGCCGCAGGGTTCCCTTTGAATGCTAACTCAGTGAATGCGTCCACCTGTTTATAAACTCAGACATTTTATTTGACCACACAACCCAATTAACAACAACGCAGTAATTATAATTAACAAACAAACAAACAAACACACTTCACACACCAACATACCAAAAAGTATTTGATAGGTTTTTTTGCCATATATAGTAGAGACGCACAACCAAAGAACTTGACGGAATTTCTAATGCAGAAGAGGAAAAAGAAGACGAAACGGGATCTTAGTTCTCTAATCTGAACTGTTCAAACTGGTCCAACTCTAGCAGCCACTGAAAAAAAAAAAGTATTCAAGTCGACTTAAATGACCAATCAATATTGTAGTACTTTATGGGGTAGGTAAGAAAGAGTTGGTAAGAAGGTGGGAAAGTTCTACAGTTGTATCCAAATCAAACATTAGAAATTGTTCCAACACTTTTGTGGATATTCAGTAGTTAGTAAACCAACTGCATCGTATGTAGTTAGTAAATCTGTGTCTATGTTGTTTGATTACAATTTTTTATTATTTACTTATTTTTGTTTAATTTGATGCAGTTATTTATAAAGGTTCCATGTCTCTCAATTTTAATGGATAAAAAGTATGTGAGAAAGGATAGCCAACCTTTGGACAATAATATAACCTTTTTTTTCCATTAATAACAATTGAGATATTTGCTCAGTCCACAGTTTCCGCTCATGCTTGTGCTCGTCTCCATGTTCCCCAAATATTATATTTTTAATTACAAAATTATGAATAATAAACTTTAGTAAATAATAATATTTATAATTTATAACAAACTTTATATTGGTAAATTATTTTTTTTAATGTTATTCAATTAGGCATTTTATTTCTTGTGTAACCCATTTTCTTTCTCTCAATGGAGGAGAAACGTTGCCACTAATAATAAATATAAATTATGAGTTTATTTTCTATTCCTTTCTATCTTTACTTCTCTCTTGTTCTTAATAAGATGGCATGTAAAGCTTTAAAAAATCTAACAATGATTTTTGTATTTTTTTTTTTAAATTTGCAGCCTTTAAATTTTTTTTAACACATGTCATATTTATTTCACATATCTTTACAACACTCATATTCCTCAAATTTATTAAACAAATTATATAAGATTAACATATGCTAATTATATAAGAAATTAAAGTTCTAATATTTTATTAAAGATATAAGTATCCATTAATATTTAAGAATTTAATAGATAAATTGAATACATAATTAATGAAGAAATTCTTTTTAATGGATAAATTGAATACATAATCAATGAACAAATGAACAAATTCTCAGTTATGAATAATATAATCATTTCATTGTTGTATAATTTTTTACTTTTATGGCTAATTTTATGGTTGGGCTTATTATATCAATTCAAGTTTGAAAAAAAATTACAAGTTTACTATTTAGACAATAAAAAACAAAGATAAAAGAACCTAAAAAAAAGAAAAAGGAGAAATATATCTATTAGTACATTTTTTATATAAAATATAATAGATATATTAACAATTGTTTGTTATTCTATCAATTCAAAATATGATATAAAAGTAATTTTACATAGTATGTTTTAAGAGTATGATCACTTTCCCATTATAATTACTATTAACTAGATCTATATATGGTGAAGAAGATTGAAATCTTACTCTTAGAACAAAAAAGAAGAATTGAAAAGTATTAAATAACTTATCAACCTTCCAATTCAAGTCAACATCATTACATCATTGTAGTAACACTCACAACCATCATTTAATAAATTAAGATCCAATTTTCAACATCACAAGGGTGGTCGTGGAACACGTAGGGACCCCTACACATTGTAGAAATTGTGACAAACATCCTAGTCGTGATTCTTGGTCATTCAATTCTTCTTCGTAGCCAAACAAAATTCTATATCAGATTTGTAACAAATTAGGTCATTCAATATTTGATTGTAAGAACTAATTCAATTAAGAATATCAAACTACAATTTAAGACAATCATACTCAAGTACATCAAACTAATAACAACACCATTGATCAAAAGATTCTTGTAACAACATAAAAAAAATTATCCACTTTGATATCTTGACATTAGTGCAACACATCATATCAAGCATGATAGTAATAATCTCACAACTTAGTCTACTTATACTAGCTTAGGTCAAGTCAATCTAGCTCAACTCAATTTTGTCTGCCTATTTGTTCTACTTGCCTAAATTTATAAAATCTTTGCATGTTCCTAATATTACGAAAAACCTTATTAGTATTTCAAAATTTGTCAAAGATAACCACATTTAGTTTGAATATTTTCCTGATTATTACACCATAAAAACTCAAGACACCAATGAGACTATATTGCATGACACAATTTAGGACGAACTTTATGTTTTTCAAACACTATGTCACACTACTACTTGCTCTATGAATCACACACACATGAATAATTTGTCCACAAATTTTCACCTACGACATGTTCATATCGGCCATGTATCTACTAAAGCAATCAAAGAAATTATAAAATCGTATAATATACCTTATAATTCTCAAGACCAATTTTGTGAATCATGTGCTCTCTCCAAGGCTAGACAGTTGTCTTTCCTAAATTTTGTAAAAAAATATCATAATTCGCTTCATCTAATATAGATTGACATGTAGGGTCCATCCTTTATACCTACAACTTGTGATTCTCAACATTATATAGTCTTCATTAATGTTTCCTCCTATTATATATGTTATATATGTTATATATGGATGTACTCATTTCAACATAAATCTCAAGCTTTACAAACATTCATACAATTTAAAACTCTTGTTAAGAATCAGTTAAGCACATAAATTATAGCTATAGAGACTAACAACGCAAAAGAATTTCTAAAATTTAAAACCTATTTTATTGAAAATGATATTCAACACCTTTTAAGTTGTCATGTATACATGAATAAAATTATACTATTGAAAATAAACATTGACATTTCACTAAAATTGGTCTCACATTATTAGTCAATATTACTCTTCCTCTCAAATACTAGAGTGAAGCCTTTCTCTCGGTAGCGTCTCTCATTAAGTCACTTCCCACACCTATTTTAGAAAATATTAATCAATTGAAACTCTTTCATAACTAAACCAAATTACACATATTTCAAAGTTTTTGACTTTGAATGTTATCCACTACTTAGATCATATAATAAAAAAAATTATTTTAAATCTACCCTATGTATTTTTCTTGGGTAAAGCCCTAATCACACTAGATATGTATCTCTATCCATATTTGGTAAAAGGTATATCTCATGCCCTGTTTTATTCAATGAAATATGCTTTCCATATAAATGTTTATCCCTTTATCATCCCTCACTCTCTACCAACCATACCCACTAATTATAATCCTTTTCTCACAATTTTATCCAATAATCATCCAACTCCTATTTTTTTTAACTTCTTTTTATAATGTTATCATCACAGAGTGATAATCGTCAAAATAATAATGCTATTGCACCAATTCTTCCTATTAACACTATAAGAAACATTGATATTGATCCCATATCAACACTTAAGGCAACCAATATTCATCCTATGACTACAAGTTCCAAATCAAGTATATTCAAACCTAAAACTTACTCTACTACTATTACCCTTTCGTCATACAATCATATGCTTGAACCGACATTGATGAAAGAAGCTCTTCCTAAGCCCGAATGGTGTTGATGATACTTTTCAAAGATACAAAGCTAGACTTGTGGCTAAAGGTTTCCATAAAGTAAAAGGATTATTTCAATGAAATCTTCAGTCCTATGATCAAACCCATTACAATTTGCATAATTCTCACCATGACTCTCTCTTCCAATTGGCCCATTCATCAAATTTATATTAACAATGCCTTTTTAATGATAAATTAGAGGAAACAATATATATGACTCAACCACCTAGATTCTCTACCACAAATAAGAGCATGGTTTGTAAACTAAACAAGGTTATATATGGTCTAAAACAGGCTCTGTGTGCTTGGTTCTCTAATCTCAACCACACTCTAACCGATTTTGACTTTGAATAAGCTATTAGCGATCCCTCCTCTTTATTAAGTTTAGTAAGAACTGCATTACATTCATTCTAGTCTATATAGATGACATTATCATAACAGGTAACTCTCAACTTAACATTAATTACACAATATCCATTTTTAAACAAACATTTTACTCTCAAATTTTGGTTCCTTACATTATTTTCTTGGAGTTAAAGTTTTCAGGAACACAGATGGCAATATCTATTTATCACGAATGAAATAGATTTGGGAGCTTCTTCATAAAATGAACATGTTAGACAACAACTCACAACCAACACTCATACAATCATCCTTAAAACTACTCATTGATAGCTCCACCACTATCTTTGATCTTGACTTTTATAGAATGGGGTCGAGATTCTTCAATATATCACTAAACCTGAATTGGTATATAATATGAATAAAGTTTGTCAATAGATGCATAATTCTCGAGAACATTACTAAAAGGTAGTCAAACTCATACAAATTCTCTCTAAACTCTAAATTGTCTAAAACTATAAAATTGTGAAATGGTAAATTATGTTCTAAAATTATGTAAGAACCATGTCTTTTTAGTGCTTCAACATATATTTATAGGTTCTAAAAAGATAAAAATAAATGAGCCTAACAATAGGTCAAAATTGGCCTTACAAATCAAAATACAAAATGTAATCCAGTATAAAAAATTTAATGTTTTTGTCTATACTTTAAAAAATCCTAAAAAGTAGCTCCAAAATCCAAATCTCATTATTCATATATAAAAATTGAAGCTTTAAAAATAAAGAATCCAATAAAACAAAAATAAGCCAAAAAGGATATTTACAAAAAAATTTATGGCCAAAAGAATAGACAAATGTCAATTTAAAAAATTATACAGAACTAAAACATTTATTCAAACCGATCCAAATTATTACAAATGACAAAAAAGGTAAGAAAATACAAATCATGAAACATATCAAACTAATTAGAAGATACAATAAAATTCTATATGTAAATACAAAATATGTGCTAACTAGGGGGAGGTGAGAGGAAAGAATGATAGAAGCGATTTCTTCGTTATTGTGAGAAGGATTTCACACGGTCTTGATAAAATATAATCTTCTTTTATGATTTTGGAAACTTTCAATATCTGATTCTTTTTTTATTTTATTTCTCTTGCTCACTCTTGTAATAGGTTTAGAATTGAGATTAAATTCAGATTTTTCACTTGCGTGATGTTTGTTGATATTCATAATTGTGTTAATGGGTCTACTGAATTCATAATTCATACCATTACTACTACTTTTTAATTATTATTTTTTAGTTTTGTTTGGTTTGAGATTGAGTTAAGCTTGATAAAGATATTTATGGAGCTAGCTTAGTTTAATATAGAGGGTGCTATTGATAATTAATCTTAGCATTAAAAGTTGTTTGTTGTGCTTAAATTATATGGTCTATTCGTAACGAAGTTATCTCGTAGATCTAGTATTTTATGAAATGTTTATTTCATTTTTATGTATATTAGAAGATGTAGATACTATTGTTTAGGTGAAATTGAATTATATTATTTAGGTGCAAAAGTAGTCTTATTTAGATTCAAAAGTAGTCTGAAATTGTGAATAAAGCAAGATGATGAGTGACAATATGATTAACTAGATTGGTGGAAGGCAATATGATTAAACTAGATTGATATAATCTAAACTAATTTAATCCAATTAAATGGATTTGGAGATTCAATGTATTTTATTGGACATGAATTAGATTTTTTAAAATTCAATTCATACCCATCCCTATTTTAAAGAAACCCTTGAAAGATTTTATTATAATCAGCAACGATTATAACAAGTATTGTTTTATGCTATCTCTAGCTTATACGATTATACAATTTCATTTTTGGGAAACTTTTCTTAACTTTCCTAAAGTTAAAAAATCAAGTATTATTTTAATAATTTCTTATTTTTGCGAGTACGGAATTTCACTCTTAATTACAAATAAAAGTTTATTTAAAGATTATAACAAATAACTCTTAGGGAGAATTACAAATAATACTTGTTAGTGAAAAATATTAACTTCATTGCGTAAAGATTATATAAGAGTTTGTTTTTCTCAAATTAGTTCGTCCTGTAGATGATATTGATGTAATGTTAGACTGTCTAATACAATTTAGGACATCTACATATATCTTGTATGGTCTAATGTTTTCTTAAAAGATAGTTGTATGGCTAATGATATTATCTTTATAGTGTATCGACTGTTAGTGTATCGTTTACTATAAATTTCTTATTCACTAGTTGTTAAACATTTTAATATAATTTTAGTTTTCTTATCATAGATTTAGAATTAGTTTCTTTTAAAAATAATTACATGATACCTAAATATTTTCTTAAAAAAAATATTAGTGTTCAAAATTTTAAATTTATTTGTTTACATCAAAATTCATAGGATATACCTTATCTTATGATATCATAAGATTTTTGAATATGTAAATCGTTCGACTTTAACAAAATTAATTTAGAGTGAAAAAAAAAAATAATCAATCACAAAAATGACTCCTAAAAAAAGTTATTTACTTTTAACTCTTATATTTATATGGGAAAATTACCATTTGTACCTTATATCTCAAAACTCAAAATTTGTTAGATATAATAATAAATAAAAGTAATTTGATTTCATTAAAAAAAAATCTATTAATAGATAAAATGAAAATCTATTAATAGATAAAATGGAGAATCAAATGATAAGTAATAATATAAGAAAAAATTTACATAATACAAACAAGATGACGTATTTACCTTTAACTATTGAAACTATAAAAGAGACATCATAAGAAAATTTCTTATGAAAATAAAAAATAAATAGAATGGAAGTGTTGAACTTGATATGTAAGTTTGAAACTATAAAAATAAAAGAAAGTGAACTTGTCGAAGATTTTTCAAACTAATTTACTAAGATAATTACATAAATTAGATTGTTATGGAAGAAAATTTCTACCAAAAAAAATTATATATATATATATTAAAGAAGTTTGAGTCAAAAGAAAAATATGTTTTTTTAAATATCAATTACAAAACTTGTTATATATTAGAAGTTATTGAATAAAAAGATCTTTAAAAACAGAAGAAAGTATTAGAGATGTTTTTGTGGTATAAAACAAAAATAAAGCACAAAGTTAAAAAAATTAATAAAAATAAAACAAATCAACAATAAACCCAAGTTATTAATGAAGAACAAATATATTTGTTGTAATTTGTTACTAAGCAAATAATAACAAGGTATGGTTTGACGACACAAATCATATAACCCACAATAATAATTTTTAAAATCAATTAGTTTTATTTCTCTAAAAGTCACCATGAAAAAAATTTTAATATCAAAAGAAGAATTGTTATTGAAACTCATACAAAATATATTTCATATGTTATTTTAATTGAAAATGTAGATTTGAAAAAAAAAAAAAAACACTAAAAAAAGTATTTCGCACATTAAAATTAAATGAACCTCTAATAAAAGTTGTTAAGGGGAAGTACCATATTTTTTTAACAAAATAATATTGAGAATATTTTGTTGAAAATTACGATCATGACTATTGTTTTAACAAATGACAGAAGTAAAAAAGTAAATCTTTTAATTGAATATATATATATATATATATATATATATTAAGATTATCATATTTTCTATCATTACAAATTTGTGAATGAAGTAAATTTTTAATAATGTTTTTTCAATTATGATGAGTGAAGTAATATATGGAATTAAGGTGCTTTAAGATTACAAAAATATTAAAATAATGACAAACATTTTTTTACCAAAGGATACAATTTTATTAAATAAAAAGAAATAGATATGTATGAATTTAAAGGTGATTCACCAATCATGAATGAAACCTAGGATTATTAAGAAAAAACTCAAAATAAAAACCTAGGATTATTAAAAAAAAACTCAAAATAAAATACTAATTAATATTTTTCAGTTGTATTAAAATATGTAACGTCTATTTATTTTTCAATAAACCTAAATCCTAAACCCTAAATTTATTTTTATAAAAAATTTTCATAAATTTATTTTTATAAATTTATTTATGAAAAATTTTTCATAAATTTGTTTATGAAATTTTTTTTCATGTATTTGTTTATGAAAAAATTTTCCATAGATTTGTTTGTGTGAAATTTCCTATGAATTTGTTTAGAAAAAATTTTTTATAGATTTTTTTTGTGAAAAATTTCCTACTAGTCTTTTACCTACAAATTTCCCATCACCACAAATTTGTAGGTAAAAGATTAATAGAAAATTTTCCAAAAAATATGTATAAGAAATTTCTTATAATCAAATCTATGAAAAATTTTTCACAAAGAAATTTATGAAATTTTTTTTCATAAACAAATTTATGAAAAATTTTACAAAAATAAATTTACAAAAACTTTCCATAAAAATAAATATGTAGAAAATATTTAATAAATAATTAATTTTTTTTTATAAAATAAATCTGTAAAAAATATTTTATAGATAATTAAGTTTAATTTATGAGTTAGTTTTAAATTTGATTAAATTTTATTTATATTAAAAAAAAAGACTAATTATAGATATGAACTTAAAATATCTATTTTTACTTTAATATTTGATGTTTTGTATTGCTGAAGTAGGAGTTTTATAGCTTTTTATTTTATTTTATTTTATATTTAAACTCGTGTGCAAAATCTGATTATAAAATTAGAATAACTTCCATACTCTGTTGTGTTCACACAACAACTACATAATTTTCACACCATATATTATTATTAGAATAACTTCCCTATCTTCTTTTATAGATGTAGAGGCTTTGTCCAACAGAATCAAAACCACAACATAAAGTAAAAGGAAAAACAGTTCTCTGCACCACTCTTCTAACAACAGCAACAATGAAGAGAGGAGAACATTTTATTGAACTCAAGAAACTGGCTATTTTGTAGTTCTAAGAAGATAACTAGACCATCACACACCCTTCCATCACAGTAACAGCCTTCCCACGCAAAAGCACTCTTTGGTTTTTCTCATCAAGATGAATTTTGAGAGCTCCTCCTCTGGGTGATACCTGCACATGTGTTATTTACTTCTTAGTATGATCATAACAAAGACAATCCCAATGAGGAGAAGGAAAATACCTGATAAGCATTCAAGTCACACTTCCCCAGCTTCTTGCTCCAGTAGGATGCCAACCCACAATGTGCACTCCCACACACTTGATCCTGAAACCAAACATACAATTATTTAACCTTCTCTCATTACTTCTATCTTCATAAATTGCTCATGGAAGATATATCTTCTCATTCATCCAAATGGAATATTTGACTTGCCTTCAAAAGTTAGGTAGTAATAATAACATTATTCATCTTGAGTGAAAAGTTTTTCTTGTAAGTTACTTATTGAATGTCTTCTCATTTTATTGTTTAATTAACGAGACATTGGCAATGGAATTGTAGGAACATTACAGTCATAATAATCAGCTACTTACCTCGTTGACTCCATCTTTTGGGCAGAAGAATCGACTATAGAAGTCAAATCCTGACCCTGGAGGAGCAATCCCCGAAACAATTACCCCCCTTCCAGGATATTTACTTATTGCATCAAACTGGGGCTGTATTTCTGTCACATTTTCTCCAGATGTAACAACAACCTAGGAAAAATCATAAAGCTTCGTAAGGTTCCATGCACATATATTGTTCAAAACACATACTTGCTATTGGTAAAAGTAGCATAGATCAAGCAGCTTGATAGATACTAGGAAGCATAAAAGTAGCAAACGGTGAAAATGTCTTCACCAGAAGAATAGAATCTTAAGGATATGAGTTGCAGGAAGTAATTAAGCAGAAACTGATGTGTATTAGAAAATAATAAAAATGGAAAAGAGCAGATATAAGAATTACAAGTATGTCATCTCCAACTTGTGTCCTCTTTATATCAATAATGGAAGCACCAGTCAATGCCCCAGAAATTTGTGAAGCCTCGTCAAAGTTGCATTCTATAATAGGGTGAGCAGGAAGATCAACTTCGATATAAAATTCATCCTCAATTGCACCATTTTGCAAATTTGAGGCACTAGTACAGTGATCGATTGCTGGAATCTTTTTGGCTTTCAGTACTCCAGATAGAGTGTAAAACTCAATAATATTGGTATTCACCAAACCAGACGAAAATAGTTTGTGTGCAGCTGCTAAAGTGGCATGGCCACAAATTTTAACCTGCATAATGGTGCAGATAATGTGGTCATTCAAACAATGCATTTACTACTATGTGGAGCTCAAGTTTGAGATATCATTCAGTCCAACTATTAGCAAAAACAAACGAGTGTGTGCTTATTGGGTGAATTAACAATTTTCTAAGATGTTTGATTAGAAAAACAATAACAATAGCAAAAACATTGTGCCCACAATTTACCTCGTTAAGATGAGTAAACCATCTGAAGTTAAAACATGGATTGTTAGAGGTTCCATGAATGCGAGTCAAGTAACAGGTGACAGGTGCATTGAACTCGATGGCAACAGCTTGCAGCCACTCCTCATCCTTCTCTTCTTCTAAGAAACACACTGCTACCGGGTTTCCCTTGAAAGCTGACTCAGTGAACGCGTCAACCTGCACATTTAACTCGTTCAGAACACACCTAATTCACAGACATTACACTTCACAGACAAGACATACATACCACACAGTATTTCACGGGATTCTTTGCCATTATTGACAACGAAGATACGACGGGACACACGACTCGACAACAAAAGTTGGTCAAAACACCAATGCCACCACAACCACCGGTATCCACGAACTCAACGAGGATTTATTAACGTAAGTTAAATCTTCTGTGTATGCTCTGCACGAAGCACAACCTTTATTTAACCAAATAATTATACATAAAAGGACATAATACACATTGAATGTTCTTTACATTTCATTGTCAGATTAATTTTTTATTAATAAGATAATTTCTATGACACCTTTTTATTTTTTTTATAATTATTTTATTATATTTTTGTAATTATTTTATTTTTTAATATTTTTTTTTACCTTTCTATCTTTGTTTAATCTATATATCCACTCTTATATAGATTATTTCTATTTCCTTGTATTCAAATTATGAATTAGAATGTAACATATTTTCTTAATTTACTAATTTGTACTATAAAAGTAGGAAATAATGAAATGAAAGGAATCTTCTAAAATGAGCTTGCATCTGTGGAGAGTACTTTTACTTGTACCTCCAGAAAACAAAACATCAGCGTTTTCATCACAACTGAATAATTTTAGACTAGCTTTGCATTTAAGTAGAATGCAATTATCCATTACAAAACACAGCGTTGTAAGACGAACCAGCAAAGCAGAATTTATCTTTTTCTTTGTTCAGGACAAAACAAAGAGTTAATACAAGTTGTATTCTTTCCATTTTTATTCTGAAAGTTATATCTGATGGTATCAGGTTCTTTGAGGAATATAAACACTTCAGGTCACAACTTTTCTTATTTCGTAAAATTTTTCCTATAACTTAAAAAAGTACAAAAAAAAATGTACAAACTACTTTTATAAAAAAAAATGTAAATAAATTATAAATAGTTCTAATAGTACGAATTCCAGCATCATTCTTACCTAATTCACTGAAAAATTATTAATGTTGTCCTTTTATACAAACCATTATATATAACATTAATATTAGACTTCCTTTTATACCTAATTAACTGAAAAATGATTAATGTTGTCCTTTTTATACAGACCATACTATTAGACTTCCCTTTATACAAACCAATATATTTTCCCTTTATACAAACCAATATATTTAAAGGCGGAAGATTCTTTCAAAATTATTAGTAATTCATTCTTATAAAATTGGTTTAATGAGATGAAGTTTGTACCACTTTATATATATTAATTTGATCATATTTTTATGCGATATGAATCTCCAACACACCTCCCTTATTTTGAGAGTCCCCAATCTCAAAAGTTTATGAGTAGTCTGATTATAACCTAAGAAATTTATAAATTATGGTTGGTCCGATAGTAATCTAAGAAATTTATAGATAGTCCGATAACAACCTGATAAATTTTGTAATGATCTGATAACGACTTGAGAATCTTGTTAGGATAGGCTCTGATACCATATTAGTAGTGGATTTAAATCTAATTCATCCTCATAAAACCGGCTTAATGAGGTGAGGTTTGCAGCACTTTATATATATTAATTTGGCTAAGTTTACACCATTTTATATATATATATATATATATATATTAATTTGGTCATATCTCTATATAATGTGGATCTCTGAAAAACGATTAATATTGTCCTTTTATACAAACCATTATATATGATATTAATAGTATTAGACTTCCCTTTATACAAACCAATTATATATGATATTAATAGTATTAGACTTCCCTTTATACAAACCAATATATTTAAAGGGTGAAAATACTTCCAAAATTAGATGTAGAATATATATTTGTAAAAAATAATTATAGACCTAACTCACTTTCAAAACCAATTTAAAAAATACAGACTATATCTCATTTATATAATATAGTTATGTCTCATTTTTACTCGATATGAATTTTTTATAAAATATTCAATTCACAATCCTTTTAGAAATATAAGAATAATATATTAAAAAAATTGTTAATTGGATATATATATATATATATATATATATATATATATATATATATTCGATAGTTAATTGTCTTTTTCGAATACTTTTTCATGTTAATTTATTGTAGAGTAAATTACATCATTCTCTGTTTAGGTTAGAAATAAATAAAGGAGAAAAAAAACAGAAAATATATATATTATTTGGATTAATGGAGATAAAAAAGAAACTTAAATAATTTCTCACCACTTATTTGAATGGGTGGAAATGACGGTGGAAGGAAAGAAATTATTAAAAATTATACAAATATAAAAAATTAGATTTATCCAAAAAGAATTTTTTACTTCCTAAATTTCAACATAATCAAATAAAATATATAGAAAAAAATACCAAAACCTATTTTACTTTATTTATTATCGAATAATTCAACTAATTCAATCTATCTCAACTCTTGAAATACTATACTGGTTAAGTTGAGTTGAATCTATTTTTATATTAAATTAAGAGTCACAATACAATTCAACTTGATATTTTATATAAAATCGTATAACATTTACAGTTTATAAAAATTTTAATCATCAAAATGTAATGCATCTCTTATTAATTATTATATAAGAAGATACATATATAGTTAACAACACAAATATATACATAAATATTAATGATTCTAAGAAAATCAATTTAAATATTTATTAAAGATAATATGATTCTGAAACATTTTAGAGTAATATTTAGAAGTGTTATAAATGGGGGAGTACTGCAATGAAAAGGGAGAAACATACTCAACAACTTCCATGAAAGAGAGAAGGCTGCATTAACTGAGGTTTATTGAAAGTGGATGAGACAATTTAATTGGTCAAATCCGTAATAGGTTTGAAAATTGGTCTCTTATTTTTCAATTTTCTTTGAATTTGTCCAAAATTCATAAAATTGAACAAATCGATTAATTTTCAGGTCCCACCACTTCTGCATATTCTTTTTAAGATTAATTTTTTAGAGTTAAATATATTTTTCTATGTATTTGTTTGAAAAATTATTTTTAAGTCTCATAGTTTCATATTTTTAGAAGTATCAATTCAGTGTTCCAATTTTTAAAAGTACATGATTTTAGTGTTTTTTATATTTAAATTTAACATCTAATAATGATTTTTTATTTTAATAATATTAATAAAAATTAAATATAATTCTAGTTATTATTTATATTTAAATATAATATTAAGTATCATTTATTTATTGTTATAAAAATTATAAAAAGATCAAAACTGTATATTTTTAAAATTAAAAAAACTGAACTGATTTCTCTAAAAATATAAAAATAAAAAAAATCAAGATAAATATAAAGATTAAAAATATTTTTTTTTTTAATTTTTATTTTATTTTATTAAAGGTAAAGTATTTTTATTTTTTTTTTTCATTTATCTTATAGAATCATCATAATTCTTTCACTATATTTTCATTTTATTTAATCATGTTTTTACTCATTACAAATTTTACTTATGATATTTTATATCATAAATTTTCATTACAACTATAATTATTTTTTAATTTATAATTATTAATAAAATTATTTTATACTTATTATATTATTAAACAATATATAAACAATATTATTTTATTGAATCAGTTAATCCTAATTCTACTTAATTTTAATCCTTAAACTAAATTCAATGAGACATTGATATTTTTCTAAAAAAAAATTCAAATTCATTTGAAATTTAATCCTTAAACTAAATCCAGTGAGGACATTGATACCTGAAAAAGGGAAAAGTTTGACCATACTAAAATATATTAAAATATTCATTTGTAAACGTGTACTACTAAACCCTAATCGTGTACTATATACTAAACCCTAGACATGTACGAGTAGGTGGTCTCTTCTGCATATATCACGTGGTATTTTGTACTATTACAACTGTAGAAGTGTCATGTGAAAAATGTGTATTAGAATCTATTTAATTATTAATTTCTGGATTTCTACCTAATCTCGTGGGAAACTGAAAATTATTTGTTATAATTATTAGATAAAAAAAATATTTTTTAAAGGATTACTTAAGAGAAAATTAAATCAAATATTTAATATACTTTAAGGTCAAAGTAGTTTTACAGAAATTTGGTATATTTTATGAATCTCCACAAACAAAGTCATAATTTAACTTTATAAATTATTTGTAATAATTATTTTCACAAATTAGCCAAGAAGTAATTATTGTAGATTAGCATCAATTAATAATTCTAATATATTTTTTAATTTAATCATGTAGGGATTTAATTAAAAATTATAAATAAGTAAAATTTTTTATTTGTGAAAGATGAAATTTAATTTAGTTAAAATTTTAATTATATAAATAAATAATTAAAAAAAATATTTTTTATTATTCTAAAATTATTATCTTAGAATTTTTAAAAATATCTAATTATTTTTCACTTACCTTAGTCAATGTATATGAAAAATAAAAAATATTTATTTAATAAGAATTTTTAATAGAGAATTTGTTTTTTTTTAAATTTTCTTTTTAATTTTAGAATGAGTTCTTGTATTGGGATCTTAGCATTTTTGTATGGGAAGCTTTTACCTCTTAAGTTGAATTTATGTTAATCAGATCTACAATAAATAATTAATTTTTGATCAAGTTTAGGAGTAAATTAAAATATTTTGACTTAACTTTATTTTTTAAACATAAAATTAGAAAGCAAAATATATAGATAATAAAAGTTAGTTAAAATTTAAATATTATTACATAAATCTAGGATAAAATATCTAAATATTGAGAAATACTTTAGTAACAAGTGTTGTTTTTGCAAGGATTGTGTTATGTGAATGTGTTATGATACCTTATTGGTTTTGTTCTTGTGCATGTTTGGAAACAACTTTTTCATGGATTATGTGAATTATTATTTAAATGATATGTTATAAATATGATGTTTGGAACTTGTTTAATGTATAGATTGTTAATAATAGAGATATTTGAAAATTTTAAAAATATTGATTCAAGTTGGGTTTGAGATTGATGATTTGTAAAGTAATACTACATATGTATTCTCACTTAAGTGAGGGTATGGTTGTTTGAGAAAGAGTATTTCACAAAGGAGGATGAGTTCTCAACTACACTTTTACTTAAGTAAAAATGATATCACTTGAGCGAGATTACTCCTACTTGAACAAGAATGCTAGGACAGAGCTAGGTATATTTAGCTTAATTTTCGTTCAAGCAGGAATTCCTAACACAAAAAGGTTGATTTTGTGATCTAGAATTGAGTAGTTGTAATATATTATTATTGATTTGAGTGATGACTTGTGATTGATTTAGATATGAAAATTTATGATATGGAAAAAGGGTAGTAAGATTGAATACTTATCATAATGAGATGACGCATGGAAAAACAATTACCAAGGGGTGCTACTATGTTTGCTAAGTAGTTTGTATTGGTTTAGGGATGTGCATTGATTATAATATCTAAACTTTTGTGATATGCTAAGTCATATAAACCAAGGTGTTATGTGTAATAAGTCGATGGATATTTATACTACTTGTTTTTAGGTGGAGAGACCAAGAGACAAGTGTGTAGAAGCTATCCTGATGTGCGGTTGTTCAAGATGAGACAAAATGAGTGACCTTAGAGATAAAAAAAAAAAGTTTCAATTGGTCCTTTATAGCCACAATCATTTGTATATTCTTTTGAAAGTCATCAATCTTAATATGTTGTATGTAAAAGCATTCCATAGGCTAATATATATTGTGAAATTATGATTGATAGTGTTTAAACTCTTAATTTCTTATTTATATGTTATATTGGTTTAAAAATCTTTAACTTATCCTTTCTTTTATCTATTTATGTTTGAAATGTGATTACCGTGTTTTTAACAGAAGTAGGTGGTAGGACAAATGCTCCATGATCTCAATAGGAGAGTGGGAGATGGATATAGTATATGGAAATTTGAGTTATTGTATTTTGGTAGTTTTAATTAGATGGGTTGTACATATTATGTAACTTGGAGAGTGGAAATGTAATAGATTTATTGGTGATAATATGTTTTAGTGTTACCTTTGAAACTAATTATGTTATGTTTTTTAGGTTGTTACATTTATTGTATCAGAGTTAATCATATCTTAGATAGAATTAAGGAATGAGTTTGCTATGTTAAATAGTGTTATAAGAATCTCTGCGTAAATTCCAAGATGTGTGCTTTGTTTGTTTAAGGAAAGTTTAGGTAGATTAACCTAGTTTCTTTCTCTTAATCTCTTTCTCCTTTTTCTTGTTTAGAATGATGCCTAGAACTCCTACTCATCCTCTCCCGTAGTTGGACATGAGTTAAATTGCTAGAGTCATAGAGATGATGGTTAGCACTCTTCAAGAATAAAGTGCTACTATGATTTATCAACATCAAGCACCTATGCACAAATTGGAGTCTACTAGTCATCTCTTAGAAACAATGGGATTAGTTGATTTTATGAGGTATAAACCTCTTAAATTCAGTAACAACTCTAACTTAGACCAAGAAGATTAATGGATTAAGAATATGGAGAAGGTCTTTTACGTAACCTCTTGTCCTAACAACAAAAAGATAGTCTTTAACACTTATGTTCTATCTAGGGAATCAAAATTATAGTGGTAAGGGATAAAGCAAATGATGGAGGTCAAGAGTAAAATGGTAGATTGAGAGAATTTTAAGAGGAGATTCTCATAAAAATATTTTCCTATTAGTATTAGATATGCTAAGAAAGTAAAACTCTTAAAATTGGAGTAGGGGAGTATGTTAGTATATGAGTATGCTACTAAGTTTGAATACATAGATAATTTCTATTTTTATGTAACTTTTGAAATTTAGAAGTATAAAAAATTTAGAAAAATTTGAAGTATGAATTTAAGAGAATTGTAATTCTTATGTCGAAAAAAAAATTATAAAAAAATTAAAAGATAATAAAAAAGAGTGATGAAGACTCAGAGAAATAAAAATGTAATAAATTTAATAGTGATAAATTTAATAATGATATATTTTAATGTTACTTTCAAAATTATTATTTTTTTATGTTTTTTTCCATTATAAATAAGATAATAATTAAATATTTAATTAATATCTTAAATAAATTCATAAAATTGATTTACATCAATTATAAAAAAATAATTAATTAAAAGGATTTTATCTATTACTAAAGGATTATAATTTTTTTATTCTATTAAATAAATTAGTTCATTCAATTTTTCACAAAATCATTTTCTATAAATGGACACTATATTAATAAAAGTAAAAAGTTTTAGACAACAAAATCATTTCATCTAAATATTTAAATATGGTTCCAAACAATGAATGAGATAGTGAAATAATGTATGGATTGGTTAGTTTAATTTGGTTAGTCTTTTTTTGGTTCACAGAAAATGGAGATAAGATGAGCTAATCATGTTAAGATTCCAAGGTTGAATTTCTTGATCTATATTTCATAATTATAGACTTACGGGTTATATGAGTCAACCATCATAATATTATATATATTCAACTATAAACTAAAAAGTTAAGCAAATCTTATTAAAAATAAAAGTAACTATTTCTTTAAGTATGGTTTTTTTTTTTTTTTCCTTCACAAACATTCTCACATTAACAATGTTCCAATAAACTATAATTGATTGATTAACATACAAGTAGTTATCCAAGTTCTAATTTTTAGATACTCAACAAATTTGTATAAAAAAATTATATCTAATAATTATATTAGACAATAATTCTCAAATTACTATTTAGTCTATATTTTTTTCTTAAACTTTTCTTGTAAATCTAAAATTATTTCTCATATCTTTAATGTTTTTTTTCTTTTAACTTTTCACAATTATTGTTTCAAAATATCAAAATGATAAACGGTATTTGATCAAAGAATAAATTATCTAATCATCTATCTCATTTAGTATCTAAAAATATTTTCGCAAGACTATTTATAAAAACAGTTTGATAAAAAACATGAATTAAAAAATGCATATCAAATAGAATGAAAAAAATATTTATTTTAATATTGGTTTACTTCAACAAAATTATATCTAATTTTCTGTTAATTTCTTTTAAATTTTATTATAATATATAAAGATTATAACAAGTTATTTTTAATTTAACTTTATTATCAATAGGTTCATCCTATAAACTTTATAAGAGAATATTTAAAAATATTTACCTAAATCAGTTTTCAATTCAAGTTTGTGTTTTAGTATCTGTATATCTCTAAATTTAATTTATATTCTCTTTTGTTTTATATGCAATGATTTTATGAAAAAAAAAAACATGTATTTTTTTTAGTTTTACTCAATTTAAGCATTAAAATTCAATTAAATTTAATCACACCTCTAAATCTTTATTAAGTTTGATAAGGCTCTTTTAAAGTCACATAAGAATATATTTATATTTTATTTACTTTAAAATATATCACGATCATAATTCAATAAACTTCATAGACAAATTCATTTTGAATGAATTTTAATTATATACTTTGTTAATATAAATATATAAAAAAAATTAACAAACAAGTTCATTCAATATAATACCCACGTTAACTAATTGATATTAATTATCTAATAAAGTATACTATATTACTACCTAAGATTTTTATTTTTACACATTATATTATATATATATATATATATATATATATATATATATATATATATCGGAACGTTCAATTAAACATTTGAAATAATAGAAAGAATATATTTACACTATCAATATAAAATCATTTATAAGATGATTATTATAAAAATTAACATAAGTAAGAATTTATAATTAAATAATAATATAAAATATAGATAAAAAAAAGTTATAATTAAATTTGTTATAAAAAGAAAAAATTTTTTTTTTAAGAATTTAGCCTGTAGAAGTTTCTCATCACTTCCTTTATACTTATTTATTTATTTATTTATTTATTTATTTATTTATTTATATATATATATATATATATCGAACTAAATGAATATAATCACTTATATAAACTTTAATATAATATTATATTTCAATTTAAAATAATTAATATTAAATAAAATTCTCTAATAAATATATAAGTTATATTTTAAAAATTGAGAAAAATAAATTAAATTTAGATTATAAATTAATTATATTATTATTTTTCAAAATTTAGGATAATTTTTTTTCATATTTTAAGTAAAAAAAATATTTATTTTAATTTTAATAAAATATGATCTTAATCCTTTGAAAGACTAAATTTATTTTAAAAAAAATATTTTACTTCTTCAAATTTTATGTTTAAGGATTAAAATAATTTTTTTTCTAATTTTAAGAACTAAATTAAATATTTTAAAATATAGGATTAAAACTAGAATAATCTTAAATATTAATGTTTAAAAATATTAGTAAGTCTTAAATTATTTTCCCTATTATCATTTTAGTGTATATTATAATTATATATTATATTTATTAATATTTTAATATATATATATATATATATATATATATAACTCAATGAAACATTCTAATGTTTAAAATCAAATTGATTTAATAAAAATTAAAAATTAATCGAATCGATTTAATAAAAATTGAAAATTAATCTAAATAATTGAAAATTTATTAAACATAAATTTATTTTAAATTTTCCTTTGTTAACATAAGTAGTAATAATATTATTATTTTCCTTGAGTTCTAACTTTTCTTTTTATAATTTAAAATAGTGAGTTGCAAGACTAGCTGAGTAGTAGACTGCAGAGTAGAACAAGATGAAAGAAAAGAAGAGCAAAAAATCAAATCACAATAATTATATGTCTTCATTCATAGCTAAACAAGAATTGCCAAATATTGTTGAGCAATTATAGGAACATTACAGTCATGAAAATTTGTCACTTACCTTATTGTTTCCATCCTTGTACAAATCAAATCCTCACCCTCCAGAAGCAATCCCCGAGACAACTATGTCCCCCTTCCAGGACATTTTATTATTCTCTGACATTTTCTCCAAATTTCACTACAGAATAATAAAATCACCTACTTGTTACTGTTTTGCTGGTAAAAGTAGAGCATGGAACACAAAACTTACGTTTTTCTAATGATCAACCATCTTAATTGATACTAGGTTGCATAAAAAAATAACAATGGTGAAGTGTAACAGACATGTTCCAGAAGTTAACATAAAATGGAAGATAAAAGATATAGGAATTACAAGTATTTCATCTCCAATTTGTGTCCTCTTTATATCAATAATGAAACACCATTCAGTGCCTCGGAAATTTGTGAAGTTTCCTCAAAGTTAAATTCTACAATGCAGTGAGCAGCAAAATCCAATTCAATGTTAAACCATCCTGTGCTACACCATTTTGCAAGTTTGACACGCTAGTGCTGTTACTCATCCAGATAATGTTAGAGATTTAAACAACGCATTTTGTAACCCATATATCACAACCTGTTTTATGTTTTCTGCATTTTCTGCTCATTGATTTTTACAGTTGAAGCGTTTCTGTTGTAATTTTTATTTTTTATCTTAACTAAATTCTGTTATTATTTTTTCCTTTCTTATTCTTTTTGTACTATATATATAGATTCATACTCTCTTCCATATGAGTATGAAACAATTTTATGCAATTACAAAAGTTGATTTCAAGTTTTCTCTTCATCTTTGTTGTCAATTTTGAGTTAATGCAGTAATTCCATTCAAATGCGCCTCATGCTCAAATCTTAATATGGTATCAGAGCGGGATCGCTCCCGCTCTGCTTCCGCTCATCTCTTGATTTTTATTTCTACTTGAATTCTTGATTTTTTGAATTACTTCTTTCTCGTGTTTGATTTTATTACGGGAATCAATATCACTAACATTAACAATCCCATGCATCCCATTAGCCCCTATTACCTACATCCAGGAGAAAACCCACGTGCCATCCTTGTAAATCCAGAGCTTAATGGGGTTAATTACTATTCCTGGAATAGAGCTATGAAGAGAGCGCTAATAATAAAGAATAAATACAAATTTGTTGATGAAAGCATACCACAATCAGATCAGAATTCAGACCTCTTTGATGTTTGGTAGAGATGCAATGTCATGATAATATCATGGATTTCCCGTGCCATAAATGAACAAATTGCACAAAGCATAGTCTACATTGATAATGCAAGGGAGTTGTGGAGTGATCTGAAGGACAGATTTTCAAAAGGAGATTATTTCAGAATTTCGAATCTTCTCCAAGAAATACATTCCATTCATCAAGGAGAAAGGAATATTTCTGAGTATTTTACAAATTTGAAAATTCTTTGGGAAGAGCTTGAATCCCTTAGACCAAATCCAACTTGTACTTGTGAAGTGAAGTGCAAATGCAACCTGATCAAAGATATCATTAAATACAAGGAGTCTGAATATGTGATATGTTTTTTGAAGGGATTAAATGATGTTTTTACCACTGTGAAAACACAGATCTTGTTAATGGATCCATTACCCAGTATTAATAAAGTTTTCTCATTGATTTTACAACAGGAAAGACAATTACTGGTCGGAAGCACTTTTGAAAATAAAGTTCTCATCAATGCAGCCATCGCTCAACCAAACTGAAAGCACTAGGGAAGATCAAATAGTAAAAACTGGAAACCTCAGACAAAAGGGAGAGGCTGAAATCCCAACCATGAAAAACAATGCAGTTTTTGTAAGAAAATGAACCACACAGCAGATGAATGTTATTCAAAGCATTGCTACCCTCCTTGGCATAAAAAAAGAAATGACCATAGCACTAATAGTTTGATTTCTGAGAACAATTTGAATAATACTGACAGCAATGGGAGAACTTCGTACAGTCAAGATGAGAAGAAACAAGATGCCACTCAATTCACTCAAGATCAGATCCAACAAATACTAAAAATGCTGCAAGAATCCAAGAGTGATTCCAAGATCAATAGTCTCATTGGTGAGTTACCGGATAAAAATGAAGAAGTAGGTAAAGATATTTCTAAATTCTGGATCTTGGATACAGGAGCCACAGACAGATCATGTGACTCATAATATTTCTAGCTACATTAGCTTTCATGAAATTAAACCTGTCTTAGTCAAATTATCCAATGGATCACACATTATTACTAAACATGCAGGAATAGTGAATCTCACAGATTCTTTAACATTGTATAATGTTCTATGCATACCTAAATTCAATTTTAATCTCATTTCTGTACAATGTTTAATCAGATCTCTTGATTGTCAACTAATTTTTTCCCATAAGGAATGTTGTATACATGATACAATTTCATGGAAAACGATTGGAAGAGCTAGATTGCTGGATGGGCTCTATCATCTTGAAATAGTAGAAAAGGAAAATTCGTTAATGCCACTACTGGAATAGGCAGAGGAAATGACAGCATTGACCTATGGCATCACAGGCTTGGACACCCTTCAAATAAAATTTTGCAACAGATTAGTAATTCATTACCTTACATACAATATGATGATACCAAAATCTGTGATTCTTGTCATTATGCCAAACAGCAGAAACTGCCTTACACTCATAGTAATTCTAGATCTTTAAAGGCTTTTGAATTAATTCATGTTGACATTTGGGGTCCCTTTGCTAAAAGTTCTGTGCATGGTCACAAATACTTCCTCACTGTTGTGGATGATTTTAGCAGGTTCTCTTGGATTTTCCTAATGAATAATAAGTTTGAAACCAGACCAGCTTTAGATAATTTCATCAATTTAATTCATAACCAATTCAATACTAAAATACATGTTATTAGGACTGATAATGGACAGGAATTCACTTGTAATGAAATTTATATTAAGCATGGAATCATCCACCAAACTAGCTGTGTTGAGACACCTCAACAAAATTCAGTTGTTGAGAGAAAGTATAGACATATTCTTAGTGTTACCCGCAACCTTCTTTTTCAATCAAATATTCCTATAACCTTCTGGTCTTACATTGTGACTCATGTTGTTTATCTGATAAATAGAATACCCTCTACTGTCATTAATAACAAAAGTCCTTATGAATTAATTTTTAAACATACTCCTGATTTAGCAAATTTAAAAGTGTTTGGTTCTTTATGCTTTGCTTCCACTCTTGAAAGGAATAGACAGAAGCTTGATTCTCGTGCGAGAAAGTGCATTTTTCTTGGATATAAAACTGGAACAAAAGGGTATATTATGCTTGATATTTCCTCTAGAGAGATATTTGTATCTAGGAATATTCAATTTTATGAATCTGTGTTTCCTTTCAAAGATACTCACGTTAGCATAGTAGAAGAAAATCAACACTACGACAACTTCAACTACTTGATTGATGATTTTTTCCAACCAAATAGTAATGGTAATCAAATTGATCGAGAGAGCATCTGCACTAAAGACAATAACATTGATAATCTTAGAAGGTCAAACAGAATTAAACGTGCTCCAGCCTTCCTAAAGGATTACCACCATGAGATCATCAACTTTGTAAAGACCAACGAGCCCACCAAGGATAGTAAGATCCCATTCAACATCTCAGTCTTTATAGACTATAGAAAATTATCTCCAAAACAGTTACATTTTACACTGGCTATCTCAACCAATGATGAACCGCAAAGCTATAATCAAGCCAAGAACATACCATTCTGGCGTGAAGCAATGAAACAGGAGATATCAGCCTTAGAAAAAAATCAAACTTGGTGTGTGACTGATCTACCACCTGGGAAGAAGTCCATTGGGTGTAAATGGGTTTATAAAGTCAAGTATAAAGTTGATGGATGCATAGAACGACACAAGGCTCGATTGGTGGCTAAAAAATACACTCAACTCGAGGGTATTGACTATGTTGATACTTTTTCACCTATTGCAAAACTCACTACAATTCATCTTTTGTTAGCAATTACAGCCACAAAAAATTGGCATTTACATCAGTTGGATGTCAACAATGCCTTTCTCCATGGAGATTTGAATGAAGAGATTTACATGCTTCCTCCACCAGGAATAATAACTGATAAGCCAAAACAAGTCTGCAAACTATTGAAGTCCTTATATGGCTTAAAACAAGCCAGTAGACAGTGGTTTGCAAAACTGTCATCATCCCTCAAAACAATCGATTTCTCTCAGTCAGCTTTTGATCACTCTCTTTTCATTAAAAAATCAAATGAATCATTTACTGTTCTTCTTGTATATGTGGATAATGTTATTCTTGCAGGGAATTGTCGTGCAGATATACAATAGACTATAAAATTCTTAGATGAAAAATTCAAAGTCAAGGACCTTGGCCACTTAAAATTTTTTCTAGGATTTGAAGTATCAAGAACTCAAGGGGGCATTCACATTCGTCAAAGAAAGTATGCACTTGATCTACTTGCTGATTATGGGCTCCTTGCAGCTAAACCCAGTTCTACTCCTATGAGCAAAGACATAAAACATCTTTTTGAACAAAAAAACCCAATGGAGGACATCACCAGCTATCAACGAATCATAGGTAAACTGATCTATTTTACAAATACTAGGCCCGATATCACCTATGTCGTCCAATTTCTTAGCCAATTTATCCAAGCACCCACTCGAGAACATCATAAGGCAGCCCAATGTATCCTAAGATATATAAAAAAGGCTCCAGCTCAAGGAATGTTTTTTCCCAGTAATTCGGACATCCAAATCAAGGCTTTTAGTGATTCTGATTGGACAGCTTGTTCTAGCACTAGACGATCCACCATTGGCTATTGTATCTTCCTTGGCTCCTCTCTCATCAGCTAGAAATCAAAAAAATAAACCACTGTGTCTCGTTCTTCTTCTAAGGCAGAGTATAGGGCGCTGGCCACCACTACATGTGAAATACAGTGGCTGGATTTTCTTCTACAAGATTTCAATGTCAAAACTGTTAATTCAGCTGTGTTGTATTGTGATAACCAATCTGCAAGACACATTGCATCCAATCCTAGCTTCCATGAAAGGACCAAACACATAGAGATTGACTGTCATGTTGTTAGAAAAAAACTCCAATCCAATTTATTTCATCTTCTCCCTATTTCCTCCCAACAACAACCAGCCAATATTTTTACCAAACCTCTGGATAAGAATCATTTCAACAAAATTATGACCAAGCTTGGAACTCTCAATATATACGATCCAGCTTGAGGGGGCATATTACAACCTGTTTTATGTTTTCTGCTGATTGACTCTCACAGTTGAAGCATTTCTGTTGTAGTTTCTGTTTTTTATCTTAACCAAATTCTGTTATTATTTTTTTCCCTTTCTTATTCCTTCTGTACTGTATATATATATAGATCCATACTCTCTTCCATATGAGTATGAAACAATTTTACGCAATTACAAAAGTTGATTTCAAGTTTTCTCTTCATCTCTGTTAGCAATTTTGAGTTAATGCAGCAATTCCATTCAGATGCGCCTCATGCTCAAATCCTAATAGAGCTCAAAGATCAAATATCATCTCACTACTCAAGATTATTGATAAGTTCATACTACCAATTACGAAATGGGAACTATTAGTTATCATGAACATTCCAGTCCAACATTATTTTATTACCTTAGTAAAAGGAGTAAACTATATTAGGTGAAAACGGGGATTATTGGAAGTGTTGGGGAAAATATCACAAAATAACGGAAGCAAACTAAAATATTTAAAAAGAGAAACCAGTAGACACCAAAATTTTTAACGTGGGAAAACCCTCAATGTGAAGGAAAAACTCACAGGACCTAGTCTAGTAAAAAACTTCCACTAATAATATTTATGGGTACACCACAAGTCTTCTTGGAACCTCTAAGGATCAACTGAAAATAATCTCTTCACCAAAGGGTGAATAATCACTACAAGAACAAACCCTAATGGATATTCTAACTAGACAATAGAGAGAATCACAAATACCAAGTATTTCTTCTCCACTGACTAGTTGCTTCATAATGTTCTTCAATAGTTTTCTTCTTCCTTTTGTAGGGTATATGCAAGTATTTGCACTCTTCCTTTTCTCTCTCTCTTTTTTCAGAGGCTTCTCACTCTTTATTTTTTTAACATTGCAGTTACAATTTCAAATTCTAAATAACTCTCTGCCACATGCTAATTTAATTAGCATAATAAATGGGCTAAGGCCCACACCTTTCTTTTTATTTAATTTATTTTATATGCAAAGTGGCCCAATTATTAGTGACCACCTAACATATCTCTCCCTCACCAATTAACTTGGGCATAGTCAACCAAGCCTGCTTTTTCTTTGCAAATATCAAACTTTCCTGTAGGTAAAGTTTTTGTCATCATATCTGAACCATTCTCATCTGTATGAATTTTTTCTAATGATAATTGCTTCATCTCCAAAGTATCACGTATCCAATGATACCGAACTTCAATATGCTTTGACCTTGAATGAAAGGTTGAATTCTTACAGAGATGGATTGCACTTTGACTATCACAATACAAGACATATTTTTCTTGTAATAATCCCAACTCTTGTAGGAACTTCTGCATCCACAAGAGTTCTTTAGCAGCTTCTGTAACAGCAATATATTCTGCCTCTGTAAAAGATAAAGCAATACACTTTTGTAATCTAGACTGCCAAGACACTGCTCCCTTGCAAAAGTCATCATATAACCAGAAGTAGACTTCCTAGAATCCACATCACCAGCCATGTCTGCATCTGTGTAACAATTCAACACTATTTACCACTAGCAAAACATAAGCAAACTCCAGAAGTACCTTTAAGATACCTAAGAATCCACTTCACAGCTTGCCAATGCTCCTTTCCAGGATTAGCAAGAAAATGGCTAACAACACCAACAACATGAGCAATATCTGGCCTTATACACACCATGACATACATCAACTTACCAACTGCAGATGCATATGGAATTTTTTTCATTTCTTCTTTCTCTTTCTCACTTGTAGGACACTGTTTTGAACTCAACTTAAAGTGACTAGCAAGTGGAGTACTAACAGACTTAGAATTATCCATATTAAATCTTTGCAATACCTTCTTAATATATTTTTGTTGTGATAGCCATAATTTTCCATTTTTTCTGTCACCGAACAATTTTCATACCAAGGATTTGTTTTGCAAAACCCAAATCCTTCATTGCAAAAGACCTATTCAATTCTCTTTTGAGACTTTGAATCTCTTCCAAATCATGACCAACAATCAACATATCATCCACATAGAGCAAGAGAATAATGAATTTTCGATTAGGAAATTTTTTCATAAAAACACAATGATCAGAAGAGGTTTTATCATACCCGTGATCCACCATGAAGGAATCAAATTTTCTATACTATTGTCTTGGAGCTTGTTTCAGTCCATACAAGCTCTTCCTTAATCTACAAACAAGCTTCTCTTTATCTTTGACTATGAAACCTTCAGGTTGTTCCATATAAATTTCTTCTTCCAAATTACCATGAAGGAAAACTGTTTTCACATCAAGTTGATCAATTTCTAAATTTAAACTTACTGCCAAACCAAGTACAACTCTGATTGAAGACATTTTGACCACAGGTGAAAATATTTCATCAAAATCAACTCCTTTCTTTTGATTAAACCCCTTCACAACCAACCTTGCCTTGTACCTTGGTTGTGAGCTATTTTCTTCTAATTTCAATTTGAACACCCATTTATTGTTTAGTGTTCTCTTACCTTGAGGTAGCTTCACCAATCAAATGTGTGGTTCTCATGTAAGGATTTCATCTTCTTGCATGGCTTTGTACCACTTGTCTTTCTCTTCATGTGACATAGCTTCTTCATAACTTTCTAAATCTTCCCCATCAGTCAATAATACAAACTCATGAGGGGAATATTTTAGTGAAGAACGACTTTCTCTAATAGATCTTCTCAAAGGAGGCTCCACAAATGGTTCAGGAGGAACGGGTTCAGTTGGTTCAGAAACTTGAGTCTTAGGTATATCAATTGCATTCTCCAAATCTGCATTCACATCTCCCCCATGATCAACAATCCTGGCAGGAGGTTCTGGCTCAACATCAATGTACCTAGAAGTAATTTGACTTGCCTTTTGTTTCTTTTCAATATCCTCAATAGTTTGGTCTTCAAAGAAAACAACTTCTAACAATCTTTCTATCAACCGGATCCCAAAATCTATAACCAAACTCATCACGACCATAACCTAGGAAGATACACTGTTTAGACTTCCCATCAAGCTTAGATCTTTCATCTCTAGGGATGTGAATAAATACCTTGCAGCCAACACCCTTAAATGATTATAGGAAACATCTTTCCCCTTCCACACCCTCTCAGGGACATCACCATCAAGAGAAACAGAGGGAGAAAGGTTAATCAAGTCCATTGTAGTTCTCAATGCCTCACCCCAGAAGGCTTTAGGTAATTTAGAATGAGAGAGCATGCATCTAATTCTATCATTAATTGTGCGGTTCAGTCTCTCTGCAATCTCATTGTGTTGAGGGGTCTTTGGAACTGTCTTCTCAAGCTTGATGTCATGTTCCTTACGATAGTTCTCAAAAGGACCTCTATATTCACCACCATTATCTGCTCTAACACACTTCAACAATTTACCTGTTTCTCTTTCAACACTTGCATGAAAGTGCTTGAATACATCAAATACCTGGTCTTTAGATTTCAAAACAAAAGCCCAAACTTTTCTAGAATGGTCATCAATAAAAGTAACAAAATAAGAGCAACCACTAATTGATTTATCACCCATAGTGCAAACATCAGTGTGAACTAAATATAAGATATGTGCTCTCCTATGTGGAGGATAAGTGTGAAAGGAAACTCTATGTTGCTTACCAATAAGACAATCAGAACAGGTTTCAAGAGGTGTACCTTTGATAGGAAGCAGGCCTTGTCTTGCAAGAGTATCAAGGCCTTTCTCACTCAAGTGACCAAGCCGTTTATGGCATAGCTTTGTAGAACAATCCTCAATTGCATTCACTTGAGGTGTAGACAATTTTGTAGATGTCAATAAAGAGTATTACGTTTCTCTCCTCTTGCTACCACCAAAGTTCCTTTAGTGCATTTCCATTTTCCTTCACCAAAGGAATTATGATAGCCATCTTCATCTAGTACCTGTACTGAGATCAAGCTGAGGCGGATGTCAGGGATGTACCTAACATTCTTCAAAAGTACCTTGCAACCTGTATTACTCTCTATCCATATTTCTCCAATGCCAACAATCTTACTAACCCCTTGATTTCCCATTTTCACATACCCAAAATCTCCTGCAGTATAGGATGTGAAATATTCACGATGTGGAGTAACATGAAAGGAGGCAGCAGAATTAACCCATTCATATTCTTGGCATGTGAGATTAATAGAACTTTCATCATAAACAATGATAACCTCACCATCAGATACAACTGCAGTGGTGGCTTTATCTTTATCTTCTTTCTTATTGTTACTATTATTGCCTCTATCTCTTGATTTTTCTCTCTTGAGAATCCTGCACTCTTTTATCATGTGTCCCGATTTGTTACAATGGAAACACTTTATATCATTCCTCAATTTTGATTTTCCTCTTGACTTACCACGATCATCAGATCTTTGGGAATTTCTATATTGACTTCTTCCTCTAGACTCCATAACTAAAGCTTCATTATGAGTTGAGGAGTTAACTTTACTACTTTCCTTTCTCCTAATTTCTTCATTTAAAAGACTATCCTTGATCATATCAAAAGTCAATTTTCCATTAGGAGCAGAATTACTCAAAGATACCACTAAGGTCTCCGAGCTATCTAGTAATGAGCTAAGCAACAACAATGCAAGTAATTCATCATCTAAAATAATCTCCATAGTAATCAACTGATTCACCATGTTCTGAAAACTGCTCAAGTATTCTGCCACTGAGGAACCATCTTTGTATTTCAAATTTATTAATTTCCTAATCAGGAATGCCTTGTTCAAGGAATTTTTAGACTCAAATAGCTCACTTAATCTTTTCCATAAATTGTAAGCCAAAGTTTCATTTGATACATGACGATAGACAGATTGATCTATCCACTATCTGATCATACCAATAGTTTTCTTATTTAGCTTTTTCCATTTCCTCAATAAGATCATAAATGTTTTTTATAAAATAATAAATCTTCTATTCAGGATTTCCATATTAAATAATTGGTAGAATCCAATTTAATCATAGTTCCAACACCATCACCCATTTTTAAAACCATCTTCAAAGTATCGCGAGTTTCATGTGATTTATTATTAAGAGTATATATGAATGAAATTGTCAAACATTGTTCCATCAAATTTACTAATAAATTTCGAGATAAAATGTATCCTTGTTTAATCAACCTTCGATGTGAAATAAAATTTACCCACAAAGGACTTTCTTAACCCATACAATCGTAGCATATTACAGACTAAACTATGAAAAAATTCGTCAAAATCTCTTCAAAATTAAATTTATGTTAGAATTTAGTTCTCAATTTAAAAATCTGAAATAAATTTAAAATTGTTGATCCAATTGGTTATAATTCTCCACGCGTATTGGGTCTCAACTAACTCATTTTATAATGTGATAATAAATATAAAGTAATTTATATAAATAGTTCTTTGAGTAGTCGTATTTGCAGAGTCATTTCTTTGAACACACCATTACGGATAGGATTAAAACATACATAAAATGTTTCAGATGGTTATTTAGTGAAAATAATGAAGTATCAACACAGTTAAGTACTTGGATATTTTTCTGATGTGAAACATGGGTGCTATTGCATACTCTGCAATGCAAACAACAGGACTAGACCAGAACACAGCCTTCCATTACTGTAACAACCTTTCCACGCAAAAGAACAGTTTGGTTCTGCTCATCATAATGACCATTGAGAACTCCTCCTCTGGCTGATGCCTGCCCAAATGTAATCTTCAACTTAGTATGACGGTAATAACTCACAAAGATAATCATTAGTCACAATTAGGGGAAGGAAAGTACCTGGTAAGCATTGAAATCACACTTCCCTAGCTTCTTGCTCCAATAGGGTGCTAATGCACAATGTGCACCCCCACAAACAGGATCCTGAAAGAAAATTTTAGTTATTTGACATTATCTCACTATTCTACTTTCATATATTGAACTGAAACGGAAGATTGGTCTTTCTTTCCATAATATCCTTCGCTTTATTCTAAATGATCCAACAATGGACATTGTCAAATTAGGTAGTAAAAAGAATATTATGAGCCTTCAGTTAAAGTTCTTTGTTTTTTCTAATATGATTGAAAAAGGTGAACTGATTGTTGTAACTCGTAAAACTTGACCGATGAAGTTTGAAGGGGAGAAGAGTTCATAACCATTTTGAACAACACCATGCTTGGACCATCTGTCTACATTTATTGCATAACTAAGGAAACATGGCCAAGGCAATTTTGGATGAACATTCTAGACTAAATTGTGAACCACTTTTTCTTATAAATACAAATTCTCAGCCACTTACCTCATTGACTCCATACTTTGGGCAGAAGAATCGACTACAGAAATCAAATCCTGAGCCTGGAGGAGCAATCGCCGAAACAATTAATCCCCTTCCAGGACATTTAACTATTGCATCAATTTGTGGCTGTAGTTCTTCGACAGCTCTTCCAGATGTGACCACAACCTAGGAAAATTTGCAAGTTTCATAATGTTCAATGTATACAAATTGCATAAAACGCATACTTTCTATTTTGCAGGTAAGAGTGAAGTTACATACTAACAACAGATATATACTGTTCTTCTTTCAATAATCAAGCAGATTAACAAATATGGAGGATTCATCCAAAAATAAGACCGATGAAAAATTTACTTCACCAGACAGCAGTATCAGTAGGTTGTATTATATTGCTTTTAAGATAACAAATAATAATAATTAAGGCATTGCTGATGTGTACTAGACAATAACAGAAACCTAAGAGAGCAGATATAGGAATTACGAATAAGTCATCTCCATGTTGTGTCTTCTTTATATCAATTATGGAAGCACCTTTCAATGCCCCAGAAATTTGAGAAGTCTCCTCAGAGTTGAAATCTACAACAGGATCAACAGGGAAATTCACTTCAATATAAAACCCATCACCAGCTTCACCCTTTTGCAAATTTGAGCCACCAGTGATATTGATGGCTGGGATCTTTTTGGCATTCAATACTCCAGAAAGTGTCACAAATTCAATAACATCAGTATCCACCAAACCAGATGAAAATAGTGTGTGAGCAGAAGCTAAGGTAGCATGGCCACAGAGCTCTATCTGCAAAAGGGTACATGAATAACCTCAAATAATTTAAAATATATATATATATATATACTCGAGTAAATTTACCTCAGTAACAGGAGTAAACCATCTGAGGTGAAAACGGGGATTGTTAGAGGTTCCAGGGAGCGAGTTAAGGTTGTGATGGGACTCAGTGATGCGAGTTAAGAAAGCTGTGACAGATAAATTGAACTCAGCAGCCACAGCTTGAAACCAGTTTTTGTCCCTCTCCTCTTCTAAGAGACACACTGCTGCAGGGTTTCCTTTGAACACTGACTCGGTAAACGCATCAACCTGCTTATCTAACTCGAACTCAGCGCACAGTACTCTGATTCATATTAAGGATGTTTATATAAGAAACCGTAGAATTGTGTTTGGAGAGAAACATACCAGAGTGTATTTCACAGGTTTCTTTGCCATTGATATGCCAACAGATTTCTCAAGTGCTTAAACTGATCAAAGCTTGAAGGCACCACCACCACCAACGAACGTAACGTGGTTCATTTGGATTTCTCGATTTGTAAATAAAATGTTCACTTTTTCAACAAAAGTGAACGTCACTTTTGACCAAATATAAATAATTTAACCATAGATTCTCTTAGCGTAAATCATAATTTGTAAAACAATTCTAATAATAAAACCACCTAATTTTCATTTTTAAATTAATTTGTTTTCCAGTCAAAGAATTATGAAGTATTCAGTTTTTGCCTGCCCTTTTAAGTACACAAGCAGACGTTCTCTTTGATACGATTAAAAAATTGGTGAAGCAAATAGTGTAGTATTTAATTAACCAACCCAAATAACACATTATTAATAAAACGAAAATCGTCTAAAATAGATGATGATCTAATGATGTTGTAAATAAATAATATTAAATTTTGAATTTTTAATGATTTTGTGATTAATAAATTCATAATAAGAAGTTTTTTTTTAGTATTTTAATTTTTAAGAAATATTTATATATATATAATTTATTCTATCATATATTTAAAAGATAAGTATTTTTAATAAGATCATTTTTGTATTCTTAGTAACTTAATGGTAAATAGTATAATAATTAGAAGTTATAGAGAATATATGAAAATAAAATAAAAAATTCTTTAAAATTCTTTAGAAGTTATAATAATTTTATTAAACTTTTTTATTCATAAGCCTAGAGTAGAAATAATAGGTATGTATTATTTTTCCTTTATTATTAATGTCTTGTTAGTAGATGGTCTCACAATCTATTGAAAATAA
The DNA here is from genome assembly GCA_016859785.1 of Macrotyloma uniflorum. Lineage (NCBI taxonomy): Eukaryota > Viridiplantae > Streptophyta > Magnoliopsida > Fabales > Fabaceae > Macrotyloma > Macrotyloma uniflorum. Next base: position 51,545 of record BDMB01000077.1, on the reverse strand, counting down.
GTCAATTATATGATAGTAGATATAATGTTATCTTTAAAAGAGACCAATGTATAGTAAAAAATGATAATAACTGACATTTTTTTCTATTGTTAGAGTAATTTGTGTAAACTTGAACTAATTAAATACCGAACTCAAAAAGTATCTTGTCTAATGTCCATCAAAGAGGGTCATAAAATTTAGCACAATAAATGTGATACAAGTATGACGTTAATCTCAAAACTATAAAGGTACAACCTCAGGAAAGGATTGCTTATTTTAAGGATAACTTTTTTTGTAAGAAATTTGTTAAATAGAAACAAATCAAAGAATGTTTTAAAAGTACAATTGTTGCTTTAACTATAAGACCTCTTGAACTCTTACATATTGGCCTTTTTGGTCCAATAAGGATTACGTCTACTAGTGAAAAAAAATATGGCTTAGTTATTGTAGATGAAAGACCTTGATAAAGTTCTTATCTCACAAAGATAAGGCTTTTGATGTCTTTTTTAAATTTTGTGTAAATGTTGAAAATGAAAAATATTATATCTATTGTTTCAATTAAAAGAGACCATGTGGAATAATTTAAAAACGAAAACTTTCAACAATTTTGTAAAAACTTTGGAATAAATCATAATTTTTCAATTTCAAAAGAACCACAACAAAATGGTTTGTGGAGAGGAAAAATAGATATTTACAAGAAATGGTTAAAATTATCTTGAATGCTTATTCTACTAAACACTTATGGATTGAGGTAGTAAATATGACATGTTATTTACAAAATAAAATTTACATTAGACTCATTTTATCCAATACTCTATATGAATTATGGAAGAATAAAAAGTCTAACATCTTACTTTCATCATTTTGGATATCAATGTTTTATTCTAAATACTAAGGAAGTATTGGATAAATTTGATTTCATATGTGATGAAAGCATTATGGTTGGATATTCTAAAACTTGTAAGACATATAGAGATTTTAACTATAAAATGTTATAAAATGTTTAAAGTTGAAAAATTATTCATGTAAGGCTGATGGCAATGAGCCTAATAAGGAACTATCAGATTTAGATGAAGTTTTTGTATATTTGAACCTAAGAGACTTGTCTAAGGAATCTTTCAAGAGGGAAGAAGAACGAAAAAATGTCTCACAACCCATCAGACAATCATAAAGAAAAGAGAGAACTTAGAGATTCACATCATCTTACTGTCAAGAACCATTCTCTTCAAGGAATTATAGGAAATCTCGAAAAAGATATGCAGACAAGATTGGTTTATAAGCAATAGCTAATGATCTTTATCTCTCAAATTCAACCCAAAATGATTAATGAAACCTAAGAAGATGACAACTAGATATAAGTCATGCAAGAAGAACTTGATCAATTTCAAAAGAATGACATCAAGAAGCTTGTGGAACTACCCAGTGACAAGAATGTTGTCAAAGCAAAGTAAGTGTTCAAAAACAAGTTTGAAGAACAAGAAAACATCTTGAAAAATAAGATTAGAGAATGAATTTTCAATATAGAAACTTATGCACCAATCATAAGACTCAAAGTTATATGCATTTTATCATCATTTGTTGTTTCCAATAAAATGAAATTGTACCAAATAGACGTAAAAATTTCATTCATTAATGGTGTCATTAAGGAGGAAGTCTACATAGAACAACTCCTTAGGTTTGAGTGTTCAACCAATTGCCACCATGTTTTCAAATAGAACAAAACTCTTCATAATTTGAAACAAGCTCACAAAGCTTAGTATGAACTTTTAAGTTCATCTTTGTTTTGCAAAGATTATCAATAAGAATTTCTTATAATTCAAATTTATGTAGACAATATTATTTTTTGTGCTACTCATGAATTTTTTTGTAAAAATTTCTTAAAAATCATGCATGATGAGTTCAAAATGAGTATGATGGGAGAGTTGAAATACTTCTTAAGATTATAGATCAAATAATCAGATATGCTATTTATATTTATCAAATGAAATACGTGAAGGAACTTCTTAAGAAGTTTAAGATGAATGGGTTCAAAGAAACGAAGAGTCCTATGCGTCCAAGCACGTAACTTGACATAGACTAAAACTTAAAGAAAGTGGACAACATAATGTATCATCAAATGATTGATTCAATCTTATATTTAATCACATCTAAACATTATATAATTTTTAGTTTCTATTTGTGAACTAAATTTCAATATAATCCTAAGGAAGTTCATTTAAATTTTTTTAAATGAATATTTCGTTATCTTGTTGAGACAATTAACATTAGTCTATGCTTAAGAGTTGTAAAGATTTCAAGTTGCTTGAATACTATGATGCAGACTATGTTGGAGACAAAGTTGAAAGAAAGAGCATTAGTGAAAAATGTCACTTCATTGGACAAAACCTTGTCTCATGGACTAGTAAAAAACAAGACACAATTGTTTTGTTTACTACAAAAGTAGAGTACATCTCAGCTACAAGTTATTGCTCCCAACTCTTATGAATCAAAACTCAATTACAACATCTATGAAAGTAATATCCCTATATTTTGTGATAATAGTGTTCCTATTAGGTTATCTAAGAATCTCATACTTCATTTATGTGATAAAGATATAGAAATTAGATATCATATTATAATAGATCCTATTCAAAAGACAATACTGGATGTATAGTTTGTGACCACTAAAGAATATTTTGTTGACATTTTTACAGAACTCTTAGTGGAAGACAAGCGGATGCATTTGAAAACAATATTTGACATGATTTTTATAAAATATTAATTAATTTTCATATGCTATCAGATAACCTATAATCTAATATATGCATCATCATCTAGTATGAAGCTTCTAATGACACATAGTCAACCAAACTGTATGTATGCACACATGCATAGGCATGTAATGTCTTGAATAAGGAGACAAATGAAATGTTGAGCTCAAATGGGCCAAAGCCCAAACTTAATTTGCAATTCATTTTTTACAAAGACTACAACACTACTAATAATATATGATACCTCTTCACATTATCAATATAGCTCAAGAATATATATTTCCTAAATTTTTAGTTTCATTATCTCTAAATCATGTACATAAGAAAACCAAATATACGTGAGGAAGAATAATTAGTTAGTTTGTTTTTCCACATCTCTAATGATATCTTCAAACCAATCATGATTGAGGTTGATCAATTTATCACTTAATAAATGGTTTTAGTTGGTTCTACATAGAAAGACTTGATCACTTCTACTAAACAAAAGTTTTTTTCTAAGAGAGCTTTGTTCATTCATTATACTATTCCATTATGTTAAATTGCTGATGAATAAAAAATTATTTGATAGTACCTTCTTATTTATAAAATACTAAAAAATCATCATCTATATATTCTCTATTATGATTATTATGATGTAAAACATTAAATTAACTACAACTGAAAGAACATATTAAAAAAAAATTTCCAACACTTTATTGAATAAATATTTACCAAAATATTATAAGCACAACTAGATAAGACAAGATGACATCATTTTCAAAACCCTCCCATTTAATTGCCAGATTGAGTTTAGAATATTAGAAAACTATCCTAATATCCTAAGACCTTAAAGTATAAGTTTATGAATCTTTTCTATTTTTATCTAAAATGAAATTTCATTTCACAGTTAACTCTAACCATTTAAACCCCCCATTTTTATAGTTCTCCATTATTTTAATTATTTATCTTTATTATATTATATATCACCTGTTAAATTTTTTTATCTTTTACGTGTTAATTAATCTTTATTCAATTAAACATGATCCTACTATAAAAATATAAAGTAACACTTCATTTTTTTTTAAATTATAAGAACTCACATAATACACTAACAAGCCATGTATTTATGCATTTATAGTTTGAAGTATTTAAACTTTTATAAAGTAATAATAATTGTGGTTTGGTTATTGCTAAATTCTGAAATATAATGGCAACAGGTCATTTAAATAACCAAGCGGCAGATTTAGTTGCTGAACAATTATTTTTCTAAACAAAATTAAATATGCCTTTTCAAATGAAAAATACTCTTTTACTAACTAACCTTAAATTATGCATATATATATATATATATATATATATATTTATAACGTTCTAGCTAAGGTTATAATCAAACTTATATTAACTTGGATTTAAGGAAATAATTCCACACTTTGGGAAAATTTTAAATGCCATTATTAACGTTAATATAAAAAAAAAAAGTATCCATCTAATAAAGAAAATATCAATACAAAAAAATTGAATCTAAATTACACTAATAGTTCGCAGTGCGATTTTATTCGATTTTTTACTAAAAATATATTTAAATCAAATATAAACATTTTACGCGATTCAGTTTAGTTCAATTTAAAATAAAATAAAAAAATCTAAACCAATTTTAATGGTTTGGTTTGGATTAGTTTTTTCCATTTTTAATTTTTTATTTTATTTTATTTTATTTTTCTATTAAAGATGAACTTATTTTTATTTTTAAAATTAAAATATAATTATAGTAAATATATTACTCATAAGTTAAAAAATATATTGAATAATAAACTAATAAAAATATAATCATTATTTATAAATATTTCTAATAAGAAAAAAATAAGAAAAGAATCAAATATTACAAATTAAGAATAATAATATTATATAAGAATGAGTGTAAGTGAAATAATTTTAATAGTTTAGAAACTTTTAATTATTCTACTATTTGAATTTTCAATGTTATTAAAAATTGAAATCATATATTATTTTAAGTTAGAATACTAAAACTCTTATTTTTCTTATTATTTATTTATCAATAAAATTTGATTCATTTAAATACTTAAATGAACACTACTATAAAGAAAAATCTCAACTTTATTAAAATATAAAAAAAAAATCTTGAAAAAATAAAATTATTTGAAATGAATCTGAATCTCAAATCAAAATAGAAAAATAATAAAACATTTATCTAATGAATATTGAAATACATAATAAGACAAACAATAAATACGAAATTAAATGAAAGATAAAACATGAACATTTAAAGAGTAAATCAAATTAAAAAAAAAATCATATTACTTTGAATAAAAAGAATGATTTAAATAAAAGATGAGAATGTGTGATAAAGATAAATTGGAATAAGGGTTGATGATTTTATAGCAAAATCATAATGATGAGATTTTTTTAAGAAAAATAGTAATAGAAAATGTTAAATTTTCTCTTTAAAGTAAAATTAAAAATATAATTATATTTTAATAAAAATATTGTGGTTCGATTTGGATCGGTTCTGAAATGTCAAATTGCAATCCGAACCAAACTACACAGTTTTAAAAAAAAAAAATTCAAAGTGATCTAAAAGTTTGTTGTTATAATGGATTATCGATTTTTTGGATGAATTTTCAGTTATTTTTTTGAATCGATTCGGGTCTGAACACTCCTAGTATTTTCATATCCTCAGTTTATGGATTGAATGCTTTTAATATTTTAGAGTTAAAACAAGTTTGCAAACTACATGCAGTTCTACATTTACCATAATTGCTCTAGGAAGTATTTTTATTTAAACATGTTATAACCTTTTCTTATTAATTTATAGTAAACACATTTTATTAATTATGCTTTTACTTCTCTTATAAACATATGAATGAAGAGAATAAAAATAAGGGGATGTACAGTTAAAACGAGAATTACATTTACGAGAAATGCAAATTATGAGACAGAAGATTTCAAATGTAGTTAGTCTCTGTTCTGGTTCAGGTAATTGTTATGTCACAGAATCTGCATCTATGGGTATTACTGTACAAGTGCCATAGATACTGAAGTCATTTTGGCACTTATGTGGGTTTTCTTTAAAAGCAGTCCTGATAATGGTTATCATCAAATTCAGAACGTCCAAATCATGTGTTTGCTTTCTCGCACGAAAATTCAGTCCACCTATTTATGATTAAGTAATTCGCATGCAAAAAAACATTGGCAGAATCTTGGATTAAATATAACCAACCTAACTATGCATAGGCTCTTCTGGCCTTGATACTTTTCTGACAAAAAAGTAATACAAGAATTAAGTTATACTTCCCATTCTGTTGATAAACTACTCAGAATTTGGACCCTGATTCCATATCTATATAATGATTTACTGTATCTTTGATAATAATCTAACCTTAAAATATGGTATTTGTTGGAATCAGAATGATCAGCTACAACAATGTAAACCAACAATCAACATGTTGCGTTGACTGACGGTATCAACCAATTAAAATACATGTCATCGGAGCAATTTACAGTGATATTCTAATGAAATACTAAATATTTTACATTGTTCATCCTGGGACAACAACACTATGGCTTTAGTGTATGAGCAACACTCCGCCAGAAGAAACTACCAACTTCCTTCCTTGGACATCTTAAGAAAATGGGACAGTGTGATATTTGGGAGCACCGGAGAACCCTTTTTCTTGTTCTTTATCTTTGTCGTCTTTGACGACTGCACGCCGTTATGATCTGTCACTGTATCCGATGCCAGATTGTAGAACTGTTCACAGAATATTTGACGAAATTAAAAGTAAATACACAAGTTAGTGTACAAGAGAAAAGTCTGGATGTTGATTAGCAAATTAATTGGACATAACATTCGAAATTAAGTACTCTCTGAAACAAAAGTCCTAGATTGTTTGAAGGAAGATATCCTTATGGAAAAATATTATCAGAATTTTGGTGTGTAAAGCATTTCTGTTGTCACGTAAGAAAAAAAAATCTGATGTTTGGTATAACATTCAAAAGAAAAAAAAAAAATTCCAGGTTAATGCACATTGATGATGGCTTTCCCTGAACAAAATTTTCCTATTTGTGTTTGCAGTATTTTTTATTTTCTGGGTATTAAGATAATAGAGTATTGAGTTGTCACCATTAACAAATGCAGCAGTATATTACCTCACAAACTCCATGCAGTAGCAATCTATGGAAAGGATCTTCAATTCTCAATTCAAGAACCTCTCCATCTGTTCTTTCTGTTAGGAAGGTTCTTATACATTCCTAAAGTTCCATAAATGCCAAAATGCATATTTGTAATTAGTTACAACAAACGAAATGCATTTAAGCACCAATATTGGCCCCTTTCCTGCACAACATAATGATTTGGTGATGCAGAGGGGTAATACTAATCACTAATAAGATATATACCTCATAACTCTCGATGAGCTCAGACAGAGAACTGCGGCGAAGTGCATCTCTTGTTCTACAATCAATTCTATGCCAACCATTCAATACTGCCATCTTGTCAGCATCAATGTGACCTTTCCTTTTTTCTAAAGATTTCTCCAGGGAATTGATTATATTAACCTACCAAAAACAAACAATCTATTATGAGATGCTTGCCAGTGGTCAACAAACCATGTGAAGATATATGCCTACCCAGCAATCAGCAACAAACCTCAAGGATACTTCCACCTTTAATCCTAAATTATACTGATCCTGGGTGTACACACACATCGCTTCACATGAACAAGTTACCCCGCACAAACCAGTAAATATACATGTCACACATACGATGATTGAACTATTGCAACAGAAAAATCACAACATAAATGACACCAGGACCCATTTTAAATAAATGCTAAAGAAAAGAGGGAAAAAAAAAACTGGTGATCACAGACAAATCAAAATCTAAAATGTAATAATATTGATGCATGTTTATTCAATTGCAGGTTCACCAAATAGCTTTCTTAAACAGTAAAAAATTTCAAAGTTAGAGTCACAAAAGAGAAGTTGTTAATATAAGTATATAACCTCTTTATCCATGTCTATATTCCTGAATCGGTCCCACTCCTCTATGTTAGTCATGGAAAATGTAGAAGGCGGAACTTCATCACCTGTAAAATGAATCCAATCATTGTTAACATACAAAATGGGAACAATCGGCAGACATAAAGAGAAGGAAAGAAAGAATTCATCAGTATAATTGCGTGGAAGAATTTCAATTCTTGTTTACCTAAATGCAATCACTGCCTTGTCAAACAAGAAACAAGGCAGCCATGAAAATGCCATTAATAACAATTTTTCTTTCACAAATATAATGAGATATTTCATATTATTTTTGATAAAACAAATACAGCAGATGAATCAGATAAATACCCCAAGGTGGTGGAGCAAATAAACCTCTAATTTCCTCCGCATTTAATCGCGGTACTAGTTCCATCAAGAGACGGTCATTTAACCACCTACGGGACCTTCGATTTGTGACCTAAAACAGGTAACATAAGTATCAAGTTAATTCATAACCTCATAGTAAAATAAAAAAAATAATATCTTGTGATTGTTGCCACTCAGAGTAAGTAAAACTATGAACTGGCAACAATTAGCAAAGATCAACCAGTTAGGAGATCCACATACAATATAAACAAAAGAAAAATAGAAATTTTAAAATAGAAATCCTGCAGTAAATTATTGACATAAATGCTGTAAAAATTCTCAAAAGAGAGATTAACAAAACAATAATTCATATTTAATACAAACAACAGCTCACCTGCAGCTAGTCAATGCTTCCTTATCCACCATTTTAAAGTACAAGAATATAAGCACATCATTTTGTTAAAAGGATTTGAATAGACAAACTATTAAACCATTTACATTTTAAAATATTCACAAAGACAACATTTGTGATTAAAGTTGTTTCATTTAAACCTTTGTCTTCCAAACAAAAACTACTCGATTATAAAACACCATGCCACTTAATGAATACTCAATGGTTTCCCTAATGAGATTACCAAAGGTGATAAAATGTTTCAGGTACCAAAAGAATGAGTTAACATAATCAATTTCTCAAAAATATCCATTACATTCCCATATCAAATAGAAGAGAAACGCGAATACTTACTCACTAATGACACAGTATAAAAAATATATACATAATTGTAAGCTTAATATACACAATCAATGAGTAGGTGTAAATACCAACCTTTCCAGTTAAGCTCTCGAGGAACTCTATCTTCTTTTCAATGGACATGCCACTGGATTTCAACCCATCTAATAATTTCCAACAAAATTACTAATTAATTTAACATTGATCTGGCCACGCAAGATTCAATCATGAAAATTAAATACGCCGAGGACAATCTCCAAGAGCAATCAGTTTAGAAAAAGAAGAAAATATCTGCAATTTATTCTTTTCTAAAAAAATAGAAGAGTTACCTTTGGGAGGGTCGCTGAAAGGGGATGAAAAGAGATGTTCGAGTTCTCTGTGAAGAACCATGATTAGTTGACGATGGAAGAAGCAAGTAGATCTAGGAAATGGGATCGGAGAGAAAGATTAAAAGAAATGGATTGGGAATGAAAAGGAGATGATCAGTGATTCACAAACGCAGAACTCGCAGATAATAAATTTAGAGAAAACAAGGAATATTCCTGTGTTTTTTGGATTCTAATATTTTATGCCTCACTTACTGGCGGTGTCCTTGGAGTGCAAGTAATGGACTGAGCCTCGCATGTCATCAATAGAATTGGGCCCAATTTTAGACCAATACCTTCTCTTTCATCTTCTTCCTTCACTTCATAAATATATTTGATAAAAAAAATATGTTTCTAATAACAAATAAGAAAGTGAAGGATGTTTTAGAATACATACTTTGGAAAAATATCAAACACATTTTAAAAATAGGGTCAAACATCCATTCAGATAATCATTTCAGAATAGTAGAAAAAAATTCTTACATTAACATTTCTAAATTATGTAAATTAAATGTGTCAAACACATTTCGAATAGAATAGAATCAAATGTTTTTCTCATAATAATAGTATTATAGAAAAATAAAATCTGAAACTATATTAAATAAACATCATTTGTATAATTTTAGATAAATAATTCATATAAAAATATATTTCAGAACATATATTCTGAAATGATATTCCTATTATTTATATTATAAAATTGATCACCCCACATCATTTAATAAACAATGTTTCAGCATATAATAAACAATGTTTCAGCATAATAAAACTAAAATATTAAAAAATATGAAAGTAGAAAAATAAAAGAAGATGAAAAAATTAGGAATGTTTATTAAAAAAAATCGAAAACTAATAAAAAAAATTAAAAATTAAAAATTAATTGAAATTAAACTTATTTTGAATCTTTTTATATATTTTTTTAATTTGAATTTAAAATTTTAAATAAAAAATTAAATAAAATTAATCAAATTATTTATTATATTTAAATATAAAATTATATTTTTATAATTAAATAATAATTTCTAAAAAATATATATCTCATAAAGTTATTTTTTATTATATTATTTATAAAAATATATAAAATAATTTAATCACTTTTTACTTTTTCTTTATCATTGTCTTAATATATTTTAAAATTATTTTAATTTTATTTAAAATATATTTTATTATTATTATTATTTATAATTTTTTACTTTTTTTATTAATTTTTTAATTTTTCGTATTATTATATTTTTTTATCTTCATTTTAATGTATTTTTAAATTATTTTAATTCTTATTAAAAATATATTTTATTATTATTTTTTTTTTACTTTTTATATTATTTTTTTTATTTTTTATTTATATTTTAAAAAGTATTTCATTTCATTTGTATCACTTAAAAACAAATATAAAAAAATTATTAAAAAAATAATAAAATAAAAAATATGATAAACATATATTTTATTAATATTTATAATATATTTATATTTATAAAATATAATGATAAATTTATATTATATTTTTAAATATAAGATTATATAATTTATTTATAAATATAAAAATAATTGAAATTATTGATAAAATAATAATTATGAAAATAATAATTATAAAATATCTTTATATTAATTTTTTTTATTATAAAATAATAATAATTTAAAAAATATATTTATAATTTAAAAACAAATATTTTTAAATTTTATAATAGTAAAAATTTATAATTAATTTAAATTAAATATTATTTTAATTTAATTTGAATTTTATTGAACCAAATTCTAAATACAAATTTAATAAAATATTAAATCAAGTCGGAAAGAAAAAAATCCATTTTTGAAATTACAACACGAGGAATACAACAAAAAGAAATACCAAAAGAACTTTACTGGAGTTATTTTAATTATTGTATAGATTTTATGTGAATAATAGGATGTTCACGGTACGATTTGGTTCAGTTTTTTTGCTAAAATATATCCGAATCAAATATAAAATTTATTTATGGTTTGGTTTGATTTGGTTTGATTTGAAATAAAAAAAAATCTGAACCAATCCAAACCAATTTTAGCAGTTTGGTTTGAATTAGTTTTTACAGGTTTTTTTTTATTTTTAATTTTATTTTTTTATTAATAATTGACTATTTTTAACCTTTGAAATCCTGAATTTGACCTATAATCAAGTGCGATTAACAAAATATAAGCTGTAACAAATGAATATTACTAAAAAAAATAACCCTATTAAAAACGAAATTAATTGAAATAAGAACCTTAAACCCTAAACTAAAACCAAAAACCCTAAATCCTAAACCATAAAATGAAACCGATAAATAATAGAACATTTATTTAATGAAAATCGAAGATGAATCATAAGACAAATTGAGGTGAAATTAAAATTAAAATATGAAAAATGAAAGAGGAAAGAATAAGAAAAGAAACATATTAATGAGTGAATGAAATAAATAAAAAAAACTTACCGCCTGGGGTAAAAAGAATGATCAGATAGAGGGGTGAAATGATGTGGTGAAGATGGATTTGAATAAGGGTTAATGATGAGATAATGAAATCAGAGTAAGGGAGTTTCAAGTAAGGAACCCTAAAATGCGTCTAACAAAATAAAAGTTATAATATACAACAATAGGTTTTCCTTGCAAAATAAAATTAAAAATAAATATAATATTATTTAATAATTACGGTTTGGTTTGATTTGGTTTTGAAATATCAAACTGCAAACCGAACTGAACTACGCGCTTCTAAAAAAAAAAATCTAAATTAATTCAAAAACTTGTGATTTTAATATGTTTGTGATTTTTTGGGTCGATTTTCAATTTTTTTTTATTGGTTCGGTTCTGAATAATTTTATATTATTGTTTAAATGAACTTTTTATTGGATAAATAGGAAAAATTATTAGGTAGTCTTATACGTATTAGAGTTTTTAATTTTTAAAATAATATAATTAATAACATTAAAATTTTCATGTTAATAATATTTAATTATGTATTAAGATTAATCACAACTGGTAGTCCACTCACAATTTCTCACAATTGGGACACAATTAGTTTTTGTGGTTTTTTTTATGAATTTTATTTGAAAAGTTGAAATTAAGTGAGTTAATAAAATGTAATAAACATTCATTCAATTAAATGGTCAAGACTAAATTATTCATTTGTTCTCTTTATTTATTGAATAATTTAAATTAAGTTTTCTATTATTAAAATTTTAATCTTTTTATTTTTAAATTAAAGTAAAATTTCATTTTACTGAGCATAATTTAAAACTTTCATCAAAAGTATATTTTCTAAAGGCACATAAACATATTTAGGGGGTATTGTCGGTATTTCAGTGTAACAAACACCGTCACCAGAATGACAGTACTATTGGCAGCAGGGCACGGCACAATGCACATTGCGTGATTGCGTGCGTACGTAGCCGGCAATAACAGAGCATCAACAAGCAGAGGAGAAACAGAGCACGCTCGCTTTTTCACTGAAAACCCTACCTCGGTTACCCTTTTTCCTCTTCATCTTAAATATCTTCCCTTTTTTTTGTGCTCACAAAATCGAAACCACTATTGCTTTGGTTGTGAAAACATTGCAATCTCGACAGTTCTTTGCTACCATTTTTCTTTACTGTGTTCCCTTCAGTTTGTAGTGAGAAAGTTCTTTCCTTTACCATCTTTTTAGTTACGTAACTTGATTACTTGCAGATGCTAAGATTCTTTTTTTTTCCCCTCTTTTGTCTAATGTGTTAGTGATGGAAGAGCAAAGTAACCAAGAGAACCCTGTGCCACTAACATCCTGTGACACTGGGGGAACAACCAATGATGTCTCTCATTCAGCTGAGGGTCATCTCATTCCCAACCCAAAATTTTTGGTTGCAGCATCATCTGGAAGAAATGGGAGCCACTGGACTTGCTTTCCAAAACCATCTCATAACTATGTTGAGTATCTTTCAGAATCCTCAACTTATCTGCCAAACACTCCCACTGATTACATGATGGGGGGTAGTTATCTACCTGTTGGCAACATAAATGATGGTAACATGGTTAATGGATCAGACAGAAACTTCTTTTACAATGATCCAGGAAAAGTTTGTGCCTTTAAGCCTATTGGTTCTTCAAGTAATGACCTTGATATTAGGAAGGTAAGCTCTTAGAACAGAAAAATAAAAAAAAATATCAATTTAAGTAAATTTAGTGAAACGAATATCATAGTGGGCTTTTAGTATGTGTGCCTATATTTTTTTATGTGTTTTTTCAGCAGGTGGGGTTTTGGAGAGCTGATGAAGGAGAGGAAGTAATTAAAGTTGAAACTGAAAGTAGTCAAAATTTTCTTTATGCTGAGGTCGGTTTATGTCTTTTCAGCATGCATATATCACATGAATTGTACCTACGCAAATTGTTTAAATATTATGAAGATTCTGAAATTTATGAAATGATTTATACTCTAATTTTGTGACAGAATGCTTTATGGACAGCAGATTCTATTGGAGATAAGCATAATGCTTCACTTGATCCAATGGTAATGGTTGGTGCACCTGCTTTACTTCCCAAACCAGGATGCAGCTCCTCAAAAGAGAAAGCACGTATCACTGACCGTGTAAGTAAAATTTGCCATTGGTCACACTGATGGCAATTTATCTTATTCCATTTCTATGTGGGTTCAGGTTCCTCACACATGTGCTTTTCAATATAGCAACGCAGGCAACGTATCACTGATAACCTCAAAGCCTTACACGAATTGCTTCCAAATCCAGCAGAGGTATCTGTTGTTTACTGATAAACATTAGTCAATCAAAAGGAGGTTTCTATGATATGTCAATTTATCATTAATAGTGTGATATTGATCACATACTCAAATAGAATCACCAGATAATAGTGTGATATTGATCACATACTCATTAATAGTGTTTAAACTTTGAATATGTCGAGGGAAAAAGATAAATATACACCTCTATACACCCCCATTGACACTGATTTTCTAATATTATTTTTTTTAATCTATACTTTATATAATATGAATTTTAATAAAAAAATGTTAAATATATATTTTGATGGATATCACAAAAGTATTTTTAAAAATTTAGGTGCATGTCTATCACCACCTTATGTCGAGACATGTCAGAAAGTTTTGCTTTCTTGTACAGTTTGGAGTTATACTTATATAGCTGCATTCATATAGACTGCATCTTACATTTACTTAGTGAACTGAATTTTAATTTGTAGGGAAGTCAAGCGTATATACTGGACGATATAATTGACTATGTCAAATATTTACAGCTTCAAATAAAGGTACCTTTTTACTCCTAAAATTTTAATCATTTTTAATTATATACATGTTCAGGAATCTCATGCATACATTACCGTGATATGCTTCTGATTATTATTGTCATATTACATTGTATTAAATGGCATAAGTTGGGTCTAGATAGAGGATCTGCTAAACTTAGGAGATTGTTCCTTGCAGGAACAAAGTGGAAGTAGATTGCAAGCGGAATCAACTGCTATACCACTAGTTTTTCATGAGGTATACAATTTATAGTTCATATCAGTAAATACAAATAATCACTGTGAATTCGTGTGTTTGCCCAAATAGTGATGCAAGCAAATAGTTCCTCATATCAGTGTCAAAAGCATTGAGTTCATAGCTGTTAAATATTGCAGGGTTACGGGCATTATATCAACCAACAGATGCTGAATGAACCCCTTGAGGAGATAATGGGGAAACTACTTGAAGAACATTCTGCAGCAGCTGGTCAGCTACTAGAGAGCAAGGGTCTTTTCCTGCTGCCTATGGCTTTGGTTGAGGAGTTGAGTGAGGCTATGCAAATGTTTGGGGCAAGTGCACTTGTCTGATAGAAACTTTCTTTTATTTATTCCTTCATTATAGATCCTTTCTACTAGACAGTGGTAGTAGTATGGTTATTATCTTTGTTTGTGTTACAGTAACTTTTATGGCTTCTTCCAAACTTTGAAATTTTCTGCCAACTTAATCCTATTAGCATAGTATGATTATCGTATGAAAAGCCCTACTATGTTTGATGATTGGGAGCAACTCCTCTCATGTCCAACATATATGTAAGGATGTCTGAAAAAATTCAAATACTTATGTTTAATTTATAATTATACTAATCAAAATTACTCCTTTATTTTAATGAATTTGTTTCAAATTCAATCTATATTTTTAGATTTTCAATATAATCTATTGAACTGGAATTAAATTAAATATTTTTTATTTTAAAAGTTTTAAAATCAGTGTTGATTATAAGAAATTGTTTTATTAAAATAATTTGTTTTTAGTTTCAATTAAGATATTTTTACACCATATGGAAAATATTTTTTTTAGTTGGATTACGATTGAAATGTTGGTCAATCTCAACTGGAATATCATTTAATATTATTAAAATGAGTGTTATTCATTATTTATTTTTTAAATATTAATATTACAAAAAATAGAAAATTTTAGCTAATAATAAATAATTGTGTTAGAAATAATAGACACAGAACATTCATAGGTTATATCATATTACGGTAACATAAAAAAAATGAGAAAAAATTTATAAACAAAAATAATTAAATAATGAGAAAAAATTAATACATAAATAAAACTAATTAGAATTATTGAATAGTTATATCTTCTAATTGAACCATTGTATTATTGGTTATTACATATGATTACCCCTTTTCTTAAAATTAATAATTTAATTTTAAAAAATATACTAATTATTTAATAAAAATATAAAAATTAAATTATTCCAAATAAAAGCTAATTTAAATTTATTATATAAGTAATATTAATTTGAATTCAAATTTTGTTCAAGTTGAATGAATTAAAAGGATATAGATTTAATTTAAATTAAATTAAAAAATGTAAATCAGTCTATTTTATTGAATATCAATTGATAGGATTAGATTTTTAAAAATCCAATTCCTAAGTTATGTTGGGTTGAATCTGAATTTATTGTGAGTGTAATATTGAATTCAATGGGTAGAAAGTGCGAACATATTAAAGGTGTAAAGAGATTACTGATAAATTCATAAATTAAGAAGTGAATAGAAATAAATTTAGTCTACTATTGGAATCAATTATATAATTATGTATGACTTTTCAAATAATATTGAATATGATAATTGTTAAATGAGAATATAAAAATGAGATATTTAAATTATATTATATTATCAATAAAAAGTTTATATTCAATTTTATTTGAAATAGAAAAAACTTAAAAGATTTACATTTTTTTCAATTTAATAATGATTTATAATAATATTTATTAATATGAATTGTTTAGAAAAATAACTTTTAATATTTTTTTAATAACTTATTATGTCAATAGAATTCTTTTAATAATAAATTCCTTCAAATAATTTATAATTTGTCTGAATGTTTTTCATATAAGAATATTACGAGAGCTATGATAATTCTTCCATAATTAGTAGGAAATTATGAGATTTTGAGAAACAATTTTTTAGTTTTTGAAAGTTTTGTTAAAAAATATATTTAAAATAAAAGATTGTTTTTTCAAAATTAGATAAAAATAAAATTTTCTTAACCTATAATAAGTATTTATTTCACTCCATTTCAAAATTGATGATGCAGTACAATTAGTGGATGGATAGATTGGATTGATTTTAACTTCTTTCATTAATCGAATGAAGATTGGAATGGAATTATAAATAAAATAAATAAGAATTTATATTTAATTTATTGACTTATGTGTTTGAGTCATAATTAATAATTAAAAAGTGATAGTGTAGTTAATTTAGATTTTTAAATTGTATATAAAATTTATATGTATAATACCAAATCAAATGAATATAATGATATTTAAATGATGAAAAATAGATTTGAATATATTAGAATAATCAAGGAATGCTGAAAAGTATTATAGAATTTTTTAATAAATTAAATATGCATTTTAATATGTTAATTTCATTGGTTATAATTTTGGACAATATTTTATTTATTTTAATCAATTAAATCAACAAATTAATTAATTAGAATCACTAAAATTAATAGATTTAATGATTTTAATAAAATAAAATGATTATTTAATATATTAAACTATAGTAAAATTTATCTTCTATATCTATTTTAATAGATTAAAACAAGTTTTAATATTAAAATAGATATTTTTTATACTTCTTAAATTAAAATAATTAAAAGATTATAAGGTGAACATTCTTCGATTTATCTTTAATCACTTCTTGTCTCTAATATTTCTTAACCTGTTTTTACTGCCTAATACTCCTTGATCTGTCTTTAGTTATTTCGGTCTACCCAGTAGTAGACGCACGTAGATTTCAGGGAGTGCAAATGCATCCCCTCACATTTAATAAATCATGTTTTTTATTTATTTGTAGATTTCAGGGAGTGCAAATGCATCCCCTCACATTTAATAAATCATGTTTTTTATTTATTTATTAACTAACCATTTCTCAAAGATTTGAAACATGCTGCCCATTGCCCCCACTAAGATATCTAAATTGTCCCCACTAACTTAGGGTCCTAGATCCGCCACTGAGTCTACCTAATACTTCTCGACCTGCCTTTAGTCAACTCGATCCTTTTTTTATCTGTTATCTCTTTGACAACAGTCTAGAAGTGTACTTATTAATTACACTTCGACTCGGTGGGAATTTCAATAAAGACAATAATGAACTGTAATGCACAATAATGAACAACAAATATACCTGACATTGACACTCTACTTATAATAGCATTTATAGGCCTTACCTGATGGACCATTTTAGAGTTTTTCTTAACCTTCACTTACGGGTGATAATCAGATTTAAGAAGTGATGATTTTGACTTAACCACTAATGATCTCGGATTAAGCGGTTGGTTATATCTTCCCATAACATAAACATTTTCGATAATCTATTCAAATCAAGTAATAATAAGAAGGAATAACTACTTTTAGAATTTTTAAAATATTATTGTTATTTAGTTATAACAACTTTTAATTGATTTTCTCAGTTAAACATATTTTTATTGTATAACAAAAAGTTTGATTGAGAGTGTTTTTTTTCTAAACTTTCTTTATTAATTTTTGGGATTGATATTGCTTGTTGTAATTTTCATTTAAACTTTTTAATGTGATGGTCTAAAATCAATTAATCATTTAATGAATATTTTGAAAATTTTAATGAAATACCTCTTCATTTTTTATTAAACGAGGCATTAAAATCTTTCCTCATTCAATTTTTTATCAATTTCAAAAGGAATTTCTTTACTTAATGTTTATGATCCTTATGATGAAATAGGAGAATACAAAGGTCATTTAAATTTTTTGAGTAAACAAGATCTATAATTATTAGACTACTAACTTCTATTCTCCTTAAATCTAAATTTATTGTTCAATTTCTAGATAATTGTCTTTTAAAAATTATTTGAGATTTATTTATTTTGTCGATGATGATTTACTTATTTTCAATAATACTAGGTCTTTTTTTATTATTTCTCTAACATGAATATTATAAATTTTTTATTCATCTCTTGTGTCTTCTAATAACCATTCTTCATTACTTTTACTAATTATTTCATTAAAAATTAATATTTTCAAGACTATAGAAGATTTTCTAAGATTAACTTCTATAATATCATCTCATTTTTTAAGTTAGGATTTAAGAGTTTTAAATTATAATTTAGTTGGATAACTTTATAATAAATTTTAAAAATAATTTGTATCGAGTAGACATTTCATCCACAATTTCATTTAATAATTTTACGTATAATTTTATTAATGAAAAAAATTAGGATAACAATTAAAAAAACAAAAACATTACTTAAATTATTTTTTAATATTACAGTAATAAAATCATAAAATTTTTAGTCTAATATGTTTTAATATTAAGTTATTAATTTTTAATTATAATTTAGTTTTGAACCTATTTAAAATCATTTTAAGTAAATAAATATTATATTTATCTTTTATTTATTTATATTTATTTATTTATTTTTAAACAACTTTTAAGAAGATGAATTTTTTTTACTATCGAACAAATTAGATTTGTATGATATTCAAAGTATTTATACATTTATTCATCTATTTTTTTCCTTTTGAAGATAAATTTATATATTTAAATCATAAATCAGATGTAAGTACCATATTTTTTTCAAATCCTTCTATATATCTATTTATAATAATAAAAATGCTCAACATATTTTTTTTCTCAATGGTATTAGCTATTGAAGGAATATTTTCAAAATATTATTTAATTTTCTTATTTTAACATTCATAATTTCAAAATCGACAAAATTTCGTTGTTTAACTAAAAAAAATTAGCTCTGTATTTTTTTAACAACTTCACACAGAATTCATCCATTTAACAGTAAAAAGTTTTAGAAACTATTTTATTAACAACTTCACACAAAAAATTCATAAAATTTATTATTTTAAATATAATCTACGTAATATTTAGTAAAAGAATCTATTTTTTTTTTTAATAACCACTGAAAAATTAAAGAAATAAAATGAAATATTTAATATTAGCAATATATCTATTGTAATTTCTAAAAAAATCACTAGTATTTGAAGACAATGTGAATGAATATATACTTACATTCAATATTATTGACAATTTGAGGATGGAATATGTACTATATCTAATAATTACGTACCGCACTAATAGACAAGAACATCAACAACGACATACACGAAGCCAAACAACTTATTTCTTGAAATTACTTCAAAATTTGGAGTTTCCATAAATGAACCCTTGATTTTGTTTTGTTTGAGAATAAAGTTGCTTCAAAATATTGTTTTGTTATGAAGTGTTTTCATTATTATATAAATAAATATTCGTTTGGAGTATTATAAGAATGCTATTCGTATTCCCAAATATATACTTTCTCCTCATTATTGCATGATTTATGTGAATATCAACATCTGGAGCCAAACTAAGATGTAGTTTCGACCTTAAATCAACTTGGGTGTAGAAGAATAAGAATCAGTTTCTGGATTTTTGGATAGGAGAAAGTACCTTTCGTAACCGAGTTTGATCAATTAGCAGAACGATCACCCTGCACTGTTGTTGCAAGAATCTAACGCTAATGTGTAGGACAAAATAATAGCTGGATTTATGTGATAATTGATTCACAAATTATATAAGGTCATTGAAATGGAAGTTGAATTTTGGAGAATAAAATAGTATGGATCAATTCGAACTCGGATCCATGCAATTATCGTGTGCGAATCTGAAGCCATATTGCCATGCCAAGCCTTCGTTTTCATGCATAAAATCAAGAGCGGAGTCACTGTCAATCATCAAAGTAAACCCAGTACGTTCCTTACGGTTCATATAGGTGATATTTCAGGTCACTTAAAAATAAGATTAATTTAGAATATATCAGGTGAAATAAATCAATTTTATAAAATTGAGTTAAGTTTAAAGTTTTGGAGTTTAAGGTAACTTGAAATTTCACGTTAGGTAAAAATAGAAAAGTTGAATAAGATATAAGAGAGAAAGACACACAAACCCTTACTTTTAAGATTTTGGATAAGAAGTAGAATTGTATTCACTTATATAATTATAGTAATCTCTTCGTGTTAAGTTCTCTTCTTAGATACCTAACCAAGTTCACTTTTAATATATTATTAGAACTTATCGGCTTTTCTATAAAGGAGGGGCATTTTCATTTGAAAATTACCTAAAAGGATTAAGTTAACCCGTATTTATCATTTAGGGTCAAGTCGTGCTTTCAAAGCACGACTAGAAGTCGTACTTCATATCACGACTTTAAAATTTTTATTTTTTTTCCTTAAAATGTGCTAAAGTCGTGCTTGATAACACGACTTTAAATTTTTTTATTTTTTATTTTTAAAAAAATGTTAAAGAAGTCGTGCTATCAAGCATGATTTCACTTTTTTTTCTTTTTCTTTTCTTAAAGATTAAAGAAGTCGTGCTATCAAACATGACTTCACTTTTTTTTCTTTCTAAAAAATAATGGTGAAAAAAAGAACTGGTTCACATCATTAGGCATTTTGTATCTTTATTTTTCATACTTATCTATGTCTTGTAAACATTTTGTACTATGTACAATTTTTTAAATATTCATAAATGTCTTCTTTATTGAAATACATGTTTTTTTTTAATATATGAGGTTTAATTAAATCATAAACACTAAACTCAAACAATAAACTCATTCTAATAAGGAATGTGACACATTAACACTGCTTACATACACTAAATTTAGAACGTTCAAAATTTGTGTTCTATCACTTTCTCAAAAAATAAAAAAAGGTGAAGCTGTGTTATTAAGTACGACCTTTAACTTTTTTAAAAAAGAAATTGAAATCATGTTAGCAAGCACGACTTCAATGCATTTTAAGGAAAAAAAATAAAAATTAAAAAGTCGTGATATGAAGTACGATTTCTACATAATAAAGTCAGTGCTTTCAAAGTACGACTTGACCCCAAATGGTAAATATGGATCAACTTAACCCTTTCAGCTAATTTTCAAATGAAAATGTTCCTCCTTCGTATAAAAGACGAACTTATCCTAACAAGGTTATTGGGCCTATCGGAACACTCGCTATCAATTATTATCAGACCACCTATAATTATTTAGTCTCACGTTTGAGTTAAGAGACCTCGACATGAGCGGGTGTGTTGAGAATTATCGGTTGTTATCATACCACCCATAATTGTTTAGTCTCACGTTTGAGTTGAGAGGCCTGGGTGTGTTGGAGATCCCACTTCACTTAAAGATGTCAATTTATAGTATATTAAGTGAGTGCAAATCTTATCTCATTAATCAATT
Source organism: Macrotyloma uniflorum (assembly GCA_016859785.1). Classification (NCBI taxonomy): domain Eukaryota; kingdom Viridiplantae; phylum Streptophyta; class Magnoliopsida; order Fabales; family Fabaceae; genus Macrotyloma; species Macrotyloma uniflorum. The sequence goes on along the minus strand of BDMB01000077.1, from coordinate 29,646 downwards.
TTATAAAATTGAGTTAAATTTAAAGTTTACTTTTAATACATACAAATACGCTCACCATTTCTATGCTATCTATGAATTATTCAAGACAATTTTTCTTTTATTCAAACATCTTAAAATTTGATGACTCTCTCTTTCTGTTTAATGAACTCTATACATGATTTTGTAAAATAATATAGAATATGTTTCAAGAAATATGTTATGTTATGTTACATACTGAAATTTTAAGACGGGTAATTACTGGGAGGAGCCAAACAGGAATGAATATTCACAAAGAAAACAAATCAAAGTTGAAGCGAATAAATGGTACATAAATTTTTATCCTTGAAAATTTTATACATTTATTTCGAATCTTGTAATCTTTAGTTAAATTCTTAACCTTTTGAAATATTGATTCCAAGACAAATATTTAAAGGGAGGAAATGTTGTCCGTCCACAATGAATGAGTATGAAACTCATACTTTTTTTGTGGTCGTACTATTTGATTTACTAGTGTGAACATCATCTTAAGTAAAGTTAGGATTGTTATATTTGTATAGTATTAACTAAAAAGGAATATTCACAAAGTAAACAAAGCAGAAAAGAATAAATATGTTTTTTATACATTTTGAACCTTGTACCATATCTCTAGTTGAATTCTTACACACCTTGACATTTTAAAATGCATTTTTTTTATCGCACGAATGTTTGAATGGAGAAAGGTTGTCGCATCCAACATGAATGAAGTCTAACCTTTTTTGTTTTGATTTGCTAATTAAAGAACATCCATGTTAAGTTAGTGTAGTCGACATTTGTATAACTCCTACGTAGTATTAGTAGTTCATCTTTAGTTACATAATATTTTTCAAAGAAAAAATGAAATCTTCTTGTGAAAAGTATTAATAATGGATTTAAAATGAAAAGTTTTAATAATAGATTTGAAATCTAATTTATCTTTATAAAATTGGTCTAATGAGATGAGATTTGTATTATTAGGTAATGTGAGATTTTCAACATATTTTCTCATCATGTCTTGTGAAAAGTATTAATAATATATTTGAAACCTAATTTATTCTCATAAAACCAGTTTAATGAGGTGAGATTTGTACCATTAGGTAAGACTCTCCAACTTTGAATGTAAGATTAAAAATTTATAAATGATATGATAGTAACCTGAGAAATTTATGAATAGTATATAGTGGTCCGAAAATATTATTAGGATAGACTTTGATATCATATTAGTAGTAAATTTGAAACCTAATTTATTCTTGTAAAACTAACTTAATGAAGTGAGATTTATATTACTTTATATATATTAATTTGATTATATTTTTAAGCCATGTGAGATTTAAAAAAAATTTAGTAAAAAAGTAGTTATTTCACGAAATATAAACTAATGGAAATGCAGAGAATTAAAAACATATATCCAACCGAGAGTTGTGTATGAGGTCATTTATAAAAAGAAGTTTATTTTAATCTTGGAATGTATTGTGGCCATGAAAATAGGAGAGTATTTAAATGATGTAGAAAATAAAATATAATTGTGAAGAGAATAGTTTACCCTATTGTGAGACAAGATGAGTGGAAAAGCTGCTCTAACCACTGAAGGGTAGCTAGCTCTTAGCAGAAAAGAGAGAGAGATACATATGTAGACAAAATTGAAAAGAAACAAAAAATGGAGAATAATAAGAAAGACCTTATCATAGAAATATTCTTTATGCAATTTGGCGCTCCTTGCCATATAACCCACTAAGGATAGAACCTACCGTGCCCACTGGTTTGGCAGAAACAAGATGAGTTTGAAGCGCTTCGTTGAGGCTTTGAGTGGACCATTAACATTTGTATATATAAATATTGGAAGAATATTTGACGACACCAAGTTGACAATCAATAATTCCTATACAACTTTATATTCACGAACAGAGAAGCAGAGAGTGACTTGACCACTTCCCATTTTGTCTACCCTATAAATACTCCACACACCTCTCTTTCATCCTCAATTCATTACTACTACTACTTCACTTCACTTCTTCACTTCTTGTCTAGGCTTAATTCGACAAACCCTTCTTCACTCATCTTGTATAATCAATCACCTCACCAAATATACATCCATATCCCATCTTGTCTCAGCTACGTACCTCCACTTTTCTGTCTAAAGAAATACTTTTTTTTGTAAGGGTTGTTGTTGTGGATCTTGGTGAGTCACGATGACCATCTCAATGTTCATGTGCAGATTAAGACAACCCATGATAAACATTCCTTGCAGTGGGAAAAAACTTAATGTGAGGCAAATCGAGAAAGAGAAAGTAGTGGTTGTGATGGGAGCCACAGGGACAGGGAAGTCAAGGCTCTCCATTGACCTAGCCACATGTTTTCCATCAGAAATCATAAACTCAGACAAAATTCAAGTCTACCAAGGTCTCGACATAGTCACAAACAAAATCCCAGAGGAGGATCAACGTGGGGTTCCGCACCACTTACTAGGAACAATAAACCCCGACATAGACTTCACACATAGTGATTTCATTCACACCTCATCTTCTGCCATTGACACCATCACCAGTAACCAGAAGCTTCCAATCATCGTTGGCGGCTCCAACTCCTATCTCGAAGCCTTGATCGACGACGACGACTACAAGTTCCGGTCGCGCTACGATTTTCTCTGCCTCTGGGTTGACGTCGCAATGCCCGTGCTTCAATCCTACGTGGCCGAACGGGTTGACGACATGCTCCGCCACGGAATGGTGGATGAGCTGAGACCCTTTTATAGTCCCAACGGGGATTACTCGAGAGGGGTTCGACGAGCCATTGGGGTTCCTGAATTCGACGAGTATTTTCGGAGGGAGGAGTTTGTCGACGAGGAAACGAAGCAGAGGTTGTTGGAACATGCGATTAAGGAAATTAAATCGAACACGTGCAAGCTTGCGATGAAACAGTTGGGGAAGATTCACAGGCTGAGGAACGTTAAGAGATGGGAGATTCATCGCTTGGACGCCACTCCCGTGTTTCGAAGGCGTGGGGAAGAAGCGAACGAGGCATGGAAGAAGTTGGTGGCGGAACCTTCTGCTATGGTCGTTGCGCGCTTTCTCTATAACTCCAAAACTAATGCCAACGTTGTTTCTGGACATAGAGTGTTGCCACCTTCAGAGACTGTTATGGCTGCGGCAACGTGCTAGTTCTTTCTGTGTGCTTTTCTTCAGCCAAGATTTTTTCTTTTTTTTTCAGTTTATGGAGGAAGGACTTGTAATCACTATTCGGACATACAAGCGAATCATCTTGTCTCCTTCATTTTATGGGACTGTGTAACTGCAATTTTGACATTTTATAATCCTCAGTTTTTCTTAACCTTTGTTCAGATTCTTCAATATTATCAAAGTTTCAGAGATTTAAATATATTTTTAATCTCTCTAACTACATTTCTTTTACCTAACTTGTCAACAATAATACTGAAAAAATTCATATGAGAAAATGTTTAATAATAAAAATACAAAAAACGAAATCAATTTTCATATAAAATAATTACATTAACGGATATTTTAATGAAAAACCATAGTACATATTAATTAAGCTAATATGAGATAAGACACTGAAGTAATATAAAAAATAAAATTGTCAAAGGTGTTATAATAATATGATATACTCCAAAATTAATAACAAACGATGGAACACTTTTGCATAAATTCCTTAAAACAAGGGCCATGTTGGTCGAGATGGAAATGTTTCCTTTATCATATAATTTTGGGTTCAAAATTAAAATTCTTGACCATGAAAAATATTTTCAAGATGAGTCCATGTCTCATTTTCTGGATCCTTCCCTTGTTAAGGATTATTCATGCTCTCTTATGAAGGACTAAAGAAGATAATTTTAATTCTAAGGATTAAAAGATAAATTTGGTTTAATTATAAGAACTGAATAAATAATTTTACCTGTTAAATATTTAAGAGAGATTTTATCTGTAGTAATTATTTTATGGAAAGATCAATTGTAATGAAATATATATATATATATATATATATCAAATATTCAAGAATTAAGATAATTTTTTTTTATACAGTAATAATTAATTAATAATATATTCTTCTTAAAAAATTAATAGTGTACCGAATCAACATTATAATTAAGCGTAAAGAAAAGATTGGTCATCAAAGAGTGAATTGGTTGTTTGAACTCTTTTTAAAATAATATTATTAATTTTTAAATTTTTTTCTTAGTCAAGAAGTGGATATTAAATGTAAAATAATATTTTAAGAATATACAAAATATAAAGTACGATCAAGATAAAAAAAAAACATTCAAAACTTTATACTGATTTCATTCCTCATAATTTTCATTCAGTTAAATCTAAATTAAATTATTTTATTATATTTTTTGAAAATTAATTACATTTATATTACGTAATAGTATAAGAAAATAGAAAAAAATCATCAAACACTTATCAAGAAGTCAAAATAAAAGTACATCTATTCATTATACCTACACATTAAAAATTATGGTGTAATACAAAAATCAAAAAGAGAAATTTACCATGATATTCAATAATATATACAATTTAATCTAAGAGCTTTTTGACATACATCTTGAAATCTTGAGCAACCCTTTTTAAAGAAAATAAAATAGTATTTGATTCTTGAAGAAATCTTGAAAAAATATTGGTTAATCTTTTTTAGACTTTTAAAATTAAGAGTGTAAAAAGCTTCATATTAAATTGAAATTTAACCCTAATCAATATAAAGTTTCTTTTATTTGATTAATCAATTATATATGAGAATAAAAATTGAATTTTTGTCAAAAATAATAATTATAATTTAAGATAATTAGTTATCAATTTACAATAATCGATTGTGTTTAAACTTAATATTTTATCTACGTGACTAAGATAATTTCAAATCTGATAAAGTTTGAAATAGTTGATTATTTACTTGTTATAGTCAATTAAATGGTTCAAATATGTATAAAAAATATTTTGAAAAAAGATTCAATACTCAAGGATTTGAGGTGTGTTAAAAGTGTTTTATAGACCCATTAGTTTCCTTATTTTGAGAGCCTCATGTAAATAAAAATAATTTTAAGTGGAAATAAAAATATAAAAAAAATGAGTTTGTTAAAGCTTCTTATTGTTAAAAGTATGTACAATTTTCTTAATATGAGAATCACAAAAGGTACACATAAAAAAATAATTTAAGAAACTCACTTAAAAATATCCTTATTAAATACGAACTTATAAAATCAATTTATATTGGTTTAATCTCATTTTAAATGTTATATATTTCCCTAATATCATATATGTAACGAATAATTTGAGATCTGTAACGCGATTGCATCCTCTTCTTCGGAGTGTTACAAATGAAAAATGATGGAGTGCAGTGCGCACCCTTTGAATAGATTCCATCAAATAAAGCTTCTTCATCTCCAATCCTATCGCATCCGTACACTTTCTTAGCATCTTCCATTTCAGCGTCCCTCAAATCTCATCAATCGCCACTCTTTCCGTACCATTTTCGCACGTGTCATCTCTGCCCCTGCAAATTTTTACATCATTTTTTAAATATTTTATTTTTCAATTAAATTAGTAAAATCACAGTGTCAAGCTTCTCTATTAATATATGTTTTGTTATTAAAAATATGAAATATGAGTAAAAAAAGTGAATATATAAAAATTAAAAGTTATGATAAAAGAAACAAAAAGCAAGCTTAGTTTTTGGTTAAAAGTTGAAGATTATTAATGTGACCTAATATTTGAGTCCTTTAGGACCCTGATGAGTCGAATATATATATTTTGTATGTCTGTGAGATGAGATATGATTTTTGTTAGCTTTATGGAAGAAAAGGAGGATGATATGATTACGTTTTTGTAAGAGAAAATGGTCCAGATAGTTTATCTTTTCAAACAATATTGAATAAATGCCTTTATGTTGCCTTTTCTTTTCCTGTTGTTGGATTCTCTCATATGCTTCTTTAGCTCACCATTTGGTCAAAACAGTACTCCCACTCTCATTCCAAACCCATGCATTTGTTTTGCAGATGAATATTGAATGATCTATATTTCATTATATCACTATGTTCAAATAAACTTATGCAGATCAAAATGAATAACCATCTTGTGGTATCTGATATAAAACAGAATTTCAAATTTCTATCAAATCAGACAATACTAAATATGAAAAATTATTCATTCATAAATTATTAACAAGTATAATTACTCATTCTATCACTGTCCCTTTGTTGTTGCCACGACTGCACCCAAAGCCACCAATATCCACATCACAATCACCATTATTCATAATTGTTATTGTACTTATCTTACAACATCAAAACTATGCAGGTATAGAAACAATTTACATTGTTTTTTTCAGATGAACAGATTTTTTCATTCAACCCTCAGAATCCTGAATGCCCTTTTGTTTAATTAACCGTCAGAATCTTGAATTCCCTTACCTGATATCTACAACATTCATGTATCTGAGATGTTTATAATGTATATTTTACACTTCACCTTTGCACCTATTTTGGCTTCGATTCGACCATGGTGGGATGGTACTCATACTTTTCATTTTTCTTCTTTGTTATTAATCAGAGGAGTACAAAAGAGGAAACTGTCCACTCATAATGGATGAAAGTGAAGACCGAATCTAGGATTTAACTTCCTAGCTATGAACACTGTGATGGTAGAGTAAACACCAGGGCCTAAAAATATAATTTTGTAGGCACTTCACATTGTCTCGGTCACTCTGCCTATGGCTAACACAAAGCTGTCTAAACAATGATTTATCGAATAGTCTCAAAATTTGGTTTAAAGCACAATCTAAACTATACTTGCTGTTTGGTCTATAGTGTGCCACGCTTAGGGACATGGATCCATGAACTTCAAAAGGGTCGTAGATTCTTTGTTTTATTCTTTCGTTTTTACTGGAAGGGTTATATTATTGTTGTTGTTAGGAGATGTAAACGTCTTTTTACTGATTTGTTTACACGAGGCAATGTAGGTAGGTAGAGTGATATTTTATATTCATGTTTATAATTTTATTATATTTTTTTAATATTTTTATTTTATTTTTTTCATTTAATATATTTTCATATTTTTTATATTAAATAAGTATAATTAAAAAACTATTTTTCATATTTTTATTGTATTTTTATTTCTTATTCAGATCTTTATTCATTATTTGTTTTATATTTTTTTTATAAAATTTTCAATTGATTTAATTTTTTTTTTGAATTTTAAATTTTTTAAATTTCAATGTAGAAATTTAAATCGTCACACATTTAAATATTGAAGTTATTTTTAATAAATCTTAAAAATTTGTATAAAATCTTGTTATTGTCTTTGCGAATTTGATTTTGTAATTGTTATTGGATGGGTCTATTTCGGTTAGACCTTTGCCCATTCGTTCTTTCTATGTAGAACTATTATATAGGCATTGGAGTAGTCATTTATAAACGAGTAACTATTAGAAAGTAATCATTAGATTGTACAAGTAGAGAATTAAATGGTTAGAGTTAGAATACGAGATTTTCTTCTTTCGCAAGTTTTGTTTCTTTCACTTTGATATTTTCATTTATGTTTCAGCAATGTACATTTTCTACAAGCTTTCTTTCCTTTCTTGCAATTTACATTTTAGCAAAGCTTTAATTCCTTTAGTTTTTTGCAATTTATGTTTCCTTACAATTTAAGTTTCCATACAATCTTTTCTTTTTTTTAATTTTCGTAAGCTTCTTTTCTTCTTGCTATTTTTTTCTTACTATTCTTAATCAAGAATGGTAATGGCAATTAGTTAGAATGTCTTTCTAAACATAATTATATAAGGATTTGGTGGATTAATTTGATCTTTGATGCAAGAGGAATAGGAACTTAGAATATACCTTAATTCTTTTAATTCATGCATTTACGTTTCAACATTTCTTTTAATTCCTGCTAGTCTTTTTTTTCTTTCTTCTATTTCTCCAACATCTAAGCCCTCAATCTCAATTTGTTCAAGGAAGAAGCAAATGACAATGGACATGTATGTATGGTGTGTATCTTTGGATTGACACCTAGGTTGACCTCTCTAATATATTAGTGGGAAAAATTTAGAATTTGAAAACACCTTGCGACAGGGTGTTCTTTCAATTGGCTTCGTTGTTGGGGACACATGCCAATGTGTTCTTTACTAATTGTTCTTTCTTAATACATTTTGTATAAATATGTGCATAATTGTCCTTCCTTGATATATTTTGTGTAAATAATATAGGACTGTGTATAGTTTAAATAGTTTTTGTTGGACTTTTGTATGGATAGGGTACAAATTTTGCACCCTTTTACGAATAGGGTGTAAATGCCTAGCAAATTATGAGTTAGATGCAAGTCATGCTTTGAAACATGACTTTGTCCTAAAGAAGTCGTGTTAAGCACGATTCAAGCTTTCAATTAGATTTTCTTTATATAGAAGTCATGCTTTGAAGTACGACTTCTAGTTTTTTTTTTTTCTAGATGAAGTCGTGCTTTGAAGCATGACTTCAATATTTTTTTAATTATTTTTAGATTAATTTTTTCAATTATTTAAGTTAGGATTTGAGTTAAATGTGATAAATTTAAATAAATGAGTTATTAGTAGCATAGTAAATAAATTTTAATATATGAGATTAGAGAAAATAGATTCATTGAAATAAAAATAAATGAAAAGAGATACATTACAATTAAAAACTAATTAATTAAAAGACAGAAATAAAAATCAATTAAAAGAGATACATTGAAATTTATAATATTTCTAATATTGTAGATCTTTTTTCTTCCTTTGCTGTCAATGTAAAAATTGTCTCTTATATCTTGTTTACTTTCTCCATAGGTTGTTGCAAAGCGCATATCAATAGTTTCGATAAACAATTCAATTTTTCTCCACGTCTACTCACATTGTATGTTTTTATGTATTGTTTGAACTTTTTTTTTTCATCTTATAATTACTTGTTACACATCATAATCATTTTTTATTTTTATAGAGTCATGGAATAGTTTATTATTGACGACTTGTATAAGACGTCGATAGTTAATCTTTGTTATCTGTTTACCGTCTTCATAATCTAGTATTTCAGTGATTTTTTTAAAAAGTTGGTTGAAAAACCAGTTATGTTGAACTATCATTTTCTTTGGGTAAAAGTTTGTGTAAATAAGTCCAAAATCGTATGGAAAATCCTTGATGGTAGTATGTTGGAGAGATCTACCGAAATAAAGTATGACTTTTATAGAAGTAATGGATTGTTGGTTTGATGAAGAGACTATGGGAGGTAGGTTTAGAAGAATGGTAATTTATTCAGGTGTTCTGACCAAAGTTCATCTAAATTTGGGAGACTAGATGAGCTTTGGAATTGTTTTGAGAATTGATTAAAAATAGATGTGAGGGTGTTAACATATGTTTTATTATAAATATGATGAAATTTGAAAGAGCTTTGGGATGTATTGTAAGTTTATTGGAAAATAGCTTGAATCAAAATAAATATGAAAAAGAAATAAAAAGTTGAAAATAAAAAAGAAAAAAAAGGGAAAGAAAGAAAGTGAGAAAAATCAAAGGAAAATAGGTACATGTTTGTGAATTTGAAATTTTAGGTACATTTTTTATTTATTTTTAAATCATTCTCCATTTCTCTTCTTTTTTTATTTGTTTTTTATTTTTAGCTTGTGTTTAGTAGTAGAAATTAGAAATTAGAGTTTTTTCAAATATATGGTAATGTTTACTTTTATAATGTGCTTTAGGATAAATATTAAGCCTAAATACTTGAGAGAATGAGTGATATATATATCCTGTGAGAATTCTTAACAAATTTTGATCCTAAACTAATTTGATTAAAATCCTTCTTTACTTTTATGTTTAGAGCATACTTTTGATTTTTTTTTTTTTAATTTGATAAGTAATATTCTATACCTACATTAATAATCTTATTGCATTTCGTAAGTATTTCTTCTCTTATTTCTTTCCTTTAACACATTTTCATATTTTTCATAATAAATAGTCATAATTACAAAAAAATATTATTTTTTTATGTATTTTTGTATTTCCTTATCCTAACATTTACTCATCATTTGCTTTATACTTTTTTTTCTGTAGAACTCTGATTGAGCTTCTTCTTTTTTTGGGTTGGATTCTGACTCTTTGGGCTTCAATGTAGATACTTGAATCGTCGCATTTGGAGATCATAACTATTTTTAATAAATTTTAGGAATTTGTATAAAATCATGTTGTTGTCTTTGCAAATTTGAGTTTTTTAATTACTATTGGGTGGGCCTATTTTAACCCGACCTTGGCCCATTCGTTCTTCTTAAGTAGGACTATTATATAAGCATTGGAATAGTTATTTTTGGATAAATAACTATTAGAGAGTAACAATTAGAGAATAACCATTAGATTATATGAGTAGAGAATTAGATGGTTAGAGTTAAAATAGGCTACTTTCTTCTTCCACAAGCTTTATTTCTTCGGTAAGCTTTGTTTCTTCACTTTGGTATTTTCATTTAAGTTTCAACAATTTACATTTTCTGCAAGCTTTCTTTCCTTTCTTACAATTTACATTTCAACAAAGCTTTAATTCCTTTAATTTCTTGCAATTTACGTTTTCTTACTATTTAAGTTTTCATGCAAGCTTTTCTTTTTTTTAATTTCTGCAAACTTCTTTTCTTCTTACAAATTGATTTTTTTTCTTTACCGTTCTTGATCAAGAATGGTAATGAAAATGTGTTAGAATGTCTTTCTATACACAATTATACGAGGATTTAGTGGATTAATGGGATCTTTGACTCAATAAGAATAAGAACTTAGAATATAACTTAGTTCTTTTAATCCATGCATTTACGTTTTAATATTTCTTTTAATTTTCGCAAGTTTAGTTTTCTTTTATTTTTTTCATTTCTCTAATATCCAAACCCTCAATCTTAATTTTGTTCAAGTAAGAAATAAATGACAATGGACATGTGTGTCTTTGAATTAACACCTAGATTAAGCTTTTTATTACGTGGGGAAAATTTAGAATTTGAAAACATCTCGTAAGACTCTCTACATTAAAGAAAAAAAAAAGAAGAAGAAAAGATCAGTTCCTTTCTTCCACTAGTTGCGTTTGATTTGCCTTCACTAATGGATTAACAAGCAGGGAGGAAACTTTTCATGAGATTGTAAGAGTACTGAACTAGTTTAGGTTAAAGAGATGATCAAGCAGTAGATCTACGTTTTTGTTAGGTATTGGCCAATGCCCGATTGCCTTGTATCTTCTCTATTCACATAAAAATTAAATTTAAATTCATGTAAATTTAGTATAATTATATTAATATTTTCACTGTGCAAGCTACAAGCCTACAACAAGTTGTTGGTTTTTTTTTTTTTTTTTTTGACCTTTGAGAGTGCTACAGCACACTTTGTTCCTAACACACGATGCATAACAAATCAGTAGCGATAACCATAACTTCCAACCCTTAAACCGAAGACAAGATTGGATTCTTTTCCACAACTAAAATTTCCTGGCATCAAAACGTGAGTTTATCGATTATTGCACGAGTAAGTGACGTTACACGATTCTCCAATGCTGACAGAGTACTGATGCGAAGGTTTGGTAAGGAAGGGTGGCAATAGAACTAGGATTTCACATACACATTGGCTATCTATTTCCTTAGCCCACCGGCAACAGTTTTCTTCTTGAAGATTGTAGTGCTGATTACCCCTATGGCCATGATCATCAGGGGAAGGAGAGGGTGAAGGTGGTGGCGGTGGTGTTGCCGTGAGAGGCAACATTGCACAAGCATAGCTTACTAATGCTAGTTGGGATAAACAAAGTGGATGAAGAGATGGCGGTGGCAAAGGAATAGTTGGTCGCAAAATCTGACTCTCCATCTTTGGCACAAATGCCAGAAATGTCATAGCCAGAGTTATTAAATTGAAAACCTTCACCCTCTTCATTTTGTATCTCTTCTGTTCTCTCTATCTTCAGTTCAGTTCAGTTAATACGAACCCTGAAGTGTCTTATTTTTCATATGGGCCCTTAAGAAGAAGAACTGCTTAAATACTTGCAGATTCATGTGCATGTTCCCAGTAGGTTGTTAATCAGATGAATTATGATTTTATAAAATGTAATTACCAAGAGAATGGGTGGAGGTCCTGCTTACTTAGTTACTATTTCTGTACTTCTCATCCATTTAGTGTGACGACTTTGTAGGTGACAACAAACTATTCTAAATAGGGGTTAGAATCACCAACCTTATTCCTGAACAATGTTTCGAATAACTCATCTCACAAAGGGTGAGAAGTGTGGGCAAAGTGTATTAGATAATTCGCAAATTACTAACATGCAGAACTGGTGGAACTTTAGAAGGTCCTGTAAATTAGAAAATACTTAATGTGACGAACAAATATATGTAACAAACTATACATAGAGCCTTCGCGAAACAAATGTTAGTCTGCTGCTTGTAAACTATTAAGAGCTCGATGCACACTCCTTGAAGGAACCTCCATTGGAAATACTTTGTTTTCCACATTTTGTAGCCTCCAAGTGATGTACTGCAGTTTGATATAAGGTCAGATGCATTATTTGGAGCAGTGTTGTCAAATTCCTAAATTTCAAAGCACAACGAATTAGATAAATTCACAACCTCCATCTAGCAACTCAAACCTAGGTATTTTATCAAGCAGCTCAAAGATTGATAAAGTTGATTGTTAAATAGCACAAGCACTATGTGCAAGTTTTACAAATAAATGCTTATTAACAAATGGAATATGTTGAAAACACTCATCTTCCAACATTTTCAAGGAATATTTTTAAGTTGAAATCAAAATATTTCAAGGAATACAATGCAATACTTTGGTTTCTGCTTCTGATATTATGTTGACTGAGAATGACATCACAAGTAAAAGTAAACATTTTTAAACAACAACCCGTCCCTACCCTCCATATTTTAATTGGTCTCAAGAATACAAACATGGAGGGAAAAATGATCCCTAGACATATTACTAAGCCAAAAACTTGTTACTGAAGCATCTTTCAATAACAGAGTCCTGAGAGGTAACCATTCAATTTTTCTGCAACAATTCATGCACCTTAAGACTAACTAACAATCATACCAAGTGAGAAGGATTGTACTAGCCAGCAAAGGTCAAGCTTTTTCCCCACAAAAATCTTCCAAAATTGAAAGTTCTTGATATCAACACACCTGTTTTACACTTTCAATCACCAACTTTCGTGGCCAATAGCTCCATATCTTCCTTGATCTGCTCTTGCTTCAACCTCAATTGCTCCGCTCTTTGCCGCCATCCCTCCTCCAACAACTCAACAAATTTATCTTTTATCCGAAGCAACGGATCCCGGTCAACCAACTCCTCACCTCTGTATGCTTCTCTCAACAATGCCGTTTCAATCCCACCTTTCAAGGACAAATAGAATATCCCCGAATGCCTAGTAAAAGTGCTGGAAAACGCATTTGAAAATCTATACTCATCGCAAAACTTTCCTAGGATAGGCACAGGGATCCTCTTATGCAAGGAAAGAGAAAGCAGTTCATGGAACACTCCAACGGACCTCTTCTCCATCTCTCTAGAAGACTGGTCCAAATGGGACACATCCTCATAAGGGGACACATAATCAAGCTCCATCCAATCCCTAACCCATTCCTTCATCTCCTTCTTCAACACAAACCCCGGTGGAAGCTCTACATTGAAACTAGGCCTAACCCTAATCCCCAAACGCTCACTCTCCTCCTCTGCCCTTTCCTCAATAACAGATTTTGCAAACTCGGGCTTCCAATCAACCAATTCAAGAAACGATTTCCCCTCCCCAGGAGACCCACTTAACCTAAAATATTGCGGATACCGAGGAACCAAATCAACCAAAAAATCGTTGGGGAACCCGAACTCCCTCTTCACGTGAAGCAACTTATCAGCACTAACAACCTTGTTCTTCGACATCATTAACAGTTTACACAACTTGGAGACAATGAAAGGCTCGTTCTCGGAGAAAATTCGTTGCTCTTCCTGGAGAAAGCAGCGAAGGCGGTCGCTGGGGCGGATGAACCGGACCGGTTCGGTTTTGGGTTTGATGCGGTCGTAGTAGACATCGAACAAGCCGGGGTTTTGGTTGAGAAAGGTTTCGGCTTTGACCTTGAGGCGCATCCTTTCGCGACGCTTTTCGAGGTAGCGAAGAGGGATGACTTGGCCTGGTTCGTTGAGGACTTCTTTGACGACGCGGGCACATTGCTTGTAACGCTTGTCATGTTCTATGGCTCGGTCGAGTGCTGGATCCTTGCGCCACACTACTTTGAGGCTTGATATAGATCTTGCGTTGTTAAGGTAGAAAAGAGTGTTAAGAGTGTGGGTTTTGGTTTTGCAGAACATTCCTTGAACATGAACTTGAACTTGCAGAGGCAGAATCAGGAGCACGACACTGCTTGCTATGTGAGGGAACTTGGAAGTGCTGGAAATTGGCACACCAAAACTCGGGCCTGTTACAGTAATGTTGCAGAAGGCACCTCCAACTGCTATTCACACCACTTTTGTTTCCTCTCACTCCCTCTACATATTTAATTAAATAACTCTTTAAATACAAGTTTTCTTGAAATATAATCCATCATTTGGTGAAATTATTTTTAATTGTTTGTAAAATGTTTAAGAAATATTCAATATTTTAATATTTTAATATAAATAATTATTATTATTATTCTAATATTTTATTATTCATATTATAATTAATATAATTATTTCAAATTTCAAAGAGTATATAATTTTGAAATTATGAATAAATTTATTCTTAATAATATTAAAATTTTCTTTAAATTATTATTATTAACTAATTAAAATGGATGAGTAAAATTTATTATAAATATTATAATAATAAAAATGACTATAAGAATAAATAAAAATAATATTTATATAATAAAAAATATTTTTTATATAAATTTTTTAATGATAAATAATGAATATAAATATAAAACAAAATAATTAAAAAAATAGATTAGTTTTCATTTAAATCAATTAATTAAAATTATACATTTTATTATTAATAATATTTAATATTTTGAATTAATGATAATATAAATCTTTGATTATTAATTAATAATATACACATTAAAAAATTATCATTAGAAATTAAATATTTATAAATAATATATATATATATATATATTGATAAATATATTTAAAAATTGAAATGGATTATTAAATTGAATTATGTTGATATTATTAATAAAAAATATATTTAACATTTAGTAAACATTATTAGTTTTAAATAAATAAATAATAATAACAAAAATAAGTATTATTAAATTATAAATTGAATATTATTATAAAAAAATTAAAATAAAAAATAAGATAAAAAAGGAAAGTGACGTTTAGAGTAATAATTTATTATTATTATTATTAAAATTATAATAAATATAATAAATAAACATTGAGAGATATAATTAAAAATTAAATAAATAATTATTAAACTAATAAATAAATAAATAACTTAATTTGATGAAAATTTGTAGGTGTGGGTAGAAGTTGATAATTTTATTGATAGACTTAGTAAATTTATCATACAATTTAATTATGGTGTCTATAAAAAATTATGATTTTTTATGTAATTATGTTTGTAATATTTGTACCAATTAATATTTGAGTGACATGATATATACTCATATTATTTGGCGTGAATCTTGGTTGAGTAGTACAATTTTTTCACTTTAATTTCATGAAAGTTGTTTCATAAGGAATCTTAAAAAAATTTGGAAAAGCAAAATGGTCTTAATATCCTTTTATTGTTTTACATTATTCTACCATTACTAACTACTAGAAAAGACTTAGAGAAATTTTGAGTGTTTGTGATTCTCCATCTGAAAATTGATATCAAGATTTTATAGTTGTAGTATGTAGTTGTAAGCAATGCTTTTAATTTTAAAGAAAACTTATTTATAGATACATTCGTAAACTAAGTGAACATAAACTTTAATTGTTAAGAGAACTTTGTGTATTGTGTAACATCCTTGAAATCCATGATATCAATTAAATAGAACAGTGATGTTGATTATCTACTGCAACTAATGTTGATTATCTACTGCAACTATTGTTTCTATCAATTTAAAGTTTAATATGAATAATGTGAATAATCATAATGAACTAGTATAATCAAATTACATTATGGATAGTTAGATTGCAACCAATCATAGTAGAAATACACAATATAAACCTAATCAAGAGTATATGTATTTATAGATAACTTGTATCATGCTTGAGTTAATTAATCAATTTGTATTATGCTTAAGTTAATTAATCATTAATTTATACATTAGTGCCATAACTTTAATGTGATGCTATTGTATAAATTTTATAATATTCTTTTTGAAGAGTGGCAATATATATATTTGTATGATTGAATGATAAATTTTGTTATGATTCTATTGAGATTTCGTCTCGTATTCATACTAAAAAACCTTTTTTTCAAAGATTAAGAAAAAGAAAATGAGATCTATGATTTAAAGTTGTTTAAGATGATACACATGTATTGGTGGTTAAAATGTATGCATGCATATATTGAAGTATTATTGAATATTGAATAGAGTAATAATATTTATACTTGCTAAGAAAAAAAATCTATTTAAAGAGTTCAATGAACAAAATAATCAATTATGTTATGAAATAATTGATTATGTTAGATCTTAAAGTTGATTTAATATCCTCGACACATAAATAATCAATTATTTTAAATAATAATTAATTATTTTGATTCTTTCCAATTTAATTGATTATTGATTATGTATGTATAATTGATTAAATAGATTAGAAAAGGTTAAAAATAAATTTTTACATGAAATAATAAATTATTTTAAAAAAGGAGTTTTAAAAGAAAAATTTTGTTTTATAGTGGTTGTTTGTTTAAACCTTCTATTTATCCCATTTAAAAAATTATAAATTATTTAGTATGAGTTTTATATGGAAAATTAAATATATCTAATAATCCAAGTATTTTGAAAAAAAATATTTTTAATGGTTTCCATTGTTAAATTCTTTAAGTTTAATGTTTCAAATATTAAAAATTTATTTCTATAAATTATAAATAAATATTTTATTGATACATTTATTTTGAAAAAAAGAATGAAATTGTAAAATATTTAAAAATAGAAAATAATGAACTCAATACTTGAGTGTTTTTAAAAGAAGTAGAAGATCATTCATTGTTCATTCATACGTTGTTATTCAAAATTACATTCATGAAACAAAACTATGAATTTAGAAATTAAAAGACTTGATGAAAAATAAGAAGGGATAAAGTTGCATAAAGATAATGAAGGGGATTGTTTTGAAAGTTCCATAGGAATATTTATTGGTTGACGAGGCCACTTGAAATAAAGCTCATGTGATAGGGGGTATGTCCCTAGGATATAGGAGGTATGTCCCTAGGATAAAGCTCGTGTAACGAGAGGTATGCTTTTAAGATAAAGCTTAAAAAAGGAGTTATAAATTCATATTGGATGAATCTTAATCAGGTACTACTAGTAGAGGAACCCACACGAGTGCTTAATCAAGTACTACTAGTAAATTCTCAAAGCACTAAATTAGGACAGAGTAGTACTTGAAGAAATCATATGGTGTGATCGTCCTTGGGTGTGTGGCTCTGAGTTATGACAAAAAACACAACTAACTTGGTAATTGTGATTGTATACGTGACATTATAATGGATGTGAGTGGCCTTAGTATTGAAGTTAGGGTATATTCGCAAATGATCATCCAAGTTTAAATGAAAAGCAAGGATCAAAATTATGAACAATGAGATACAATGTGAAAATAACAAAAATAACGAATAATAAGAAGAGATAAGTTAAGAGAATAAACAAACCTCAAATAATGTGATCAAAATAAAAAAGATAAATTATGAGTAAATTATAATAATAAATCATATGATAAGATTTGTTGTTTGTGACTTAGATGGAGTGAGAGACTCATCCAATATATAACATTTTTAGAAATAAATGACCAGATATCAACTACACTTTTAGGCATGGGTTAGATTCCTTGAGGGTTAGTAAACACACAATGTTATCCTGAACAAAGATTCATGATCAAATCCAATAAATGACTCATGAAAGGAGGATGATTCTTAAGAAGATTTAAAGATGGTTATTAAGATCTTTAATGATAACTAAGAGATGGAAGAAGATTATATAAGGGGTCCAAACTAAGGATCTCAAGGAGGTTCTTCATATGAATATGAATAGTGTTAATAGTCCCTTATGGTTAGTGTTTTAGTTTTATGGCTTATTTTTCAATTATTACACTAAGTCTAAGTTTTTTCCTTATTTTGTATTTAACTTCGATAGATCTAAGATTCAAATGTTTTTGTATTTAATTTGTCAACTTCTTTTATTATTATCCAACTTCAACTTTGTGCTAAAATCTAAAAATGAAAAAAAACTTCAAAAGATCAACTCAATTCAAATCAAATAAGAATGAAAATTAATATTAAAAAAAATTTATCATTACACATCTGGCCATAGGAATTAAACATGTAGTTCACATCATTAATTAGTATTGTTTTGAATTATCTTGCACGTATAATAATGTTATGAATAAAGTTTTAATTTATCTTTTTTTTTTCTTTCATACAAGCTAAAATTACTAATTAATTATCATATTTTATTTCAATCATTATTATATAAAAATATATTTTTTATATTATAAATAAATATTCAAATTTAAATTAAATTTTTAAATTAATAAATAATTATAATTTTTTAACTTTGATAATAACACAAATTTTAATAATATTTTAAAAGATATTAATTTTTTTATAATATTTTAAAAATCACAAGTTCAACAATTATTTTGTTAATTTTTTAATAAATATTTTTTTCACATTACATCAAATAAAGTAACAATGGTAAATGCATTATTATCTAATAATGAATATTTGTATATTGATGTAAATTTTTTACTTTTTTTTGGTACATTAATCAAATAAGTTGTGGCATAAGTTAGAAATTTCATCACAAATAATATTTTATGAATAATATACCATTTAGGTCTTGAAACTAATTGATGCAAGCTTCTTTCAATCTACATCATTACTTTAACAAGACACAAATATTAACTTATCTTGTAACTAAAAAATTGTTCACTTTTATAAATTGAGATATATTTTACATTAAAATTAGTGTGTCAATTTCTCTCTTTTCTCTAAATAAAGAAATTAAACCTTTTGTATATCATATTTTTCTTATGGAACAACTAGGCATCATAAATATTTAAAATTTTTATTATTCTTATCTCATAAATATCTTTACAAATGGTCAAATCATACAAAATTAGCAAAGATTTATACTTTAAATTTATCCTTTTCCTAAATTATTTGGAATCTTGTATGATTACACCTTCATTTAATTTGAAGGAAAGCGTAGATATTACCTAAGATCTTTTTCATGACATACAATCAAAAAATTATATTATTATCAATTTTTTTCATGACATATGATTCAAGAAATTATATTACTATCCATCTAAACTATCAAGTGAGGGTCTAATTATATATGATTTTATTATATTATTAATTAGTGTCTATATGATTATTTAGAAATCACAAATTGATATCATGATTAAACAATATGTAATGTTTATAATATCTACTGAATAAATTATGATACTTCTAAACCCATTTATAATAAACTCTTCACATACCCTAACCCATCACTTCCACCAAAGTAATAATTTATTTTGATGTACTTATCCAACATGCAACTATCATAAAAAGTCTAAACAATTTTGGCTTTATTTACAAATAGTATATCCTTAAAAGAATGATGTTCCAACATACTTAATATTTCCCTCAACCATCTAACAAAATTACCAAGAATGATGGTCCAACATACTTAATATTTCCCTCAACCATTTAACAAAGTTACCAAATAAATTACAAAAATAAAAAATTAGCTATTGACATCTATTTACCATTTAACAAAGTTACCAAAAAAATTACAAAAATAAAAAATTAGCTATTGATATCTATGTTGAGTTGTAAACTAAAATATCGTGCACGACTCAATAAAAATTAAAATTAATGTTAATGTGAAACAAATGATAAGCATTAAAGGAAAAATACAAATAATTTATATCAAACATGGAACATGAAAAATCATGAAACAAAATTAAATTGTTTATAAAAAATAGAGATTTACATAGATAAATAAATAATGAAACTTTAAAATAAATTATTTCAATTATATTTCTTCTTTATCAATTTTATTATATTTGTTTTCTCATTTTATCTTTTAATTTTAATACTTAATACTAAATATTATTATATTTTTACATTTAATATAATTTATGAAATTAATTATTTTTATTTTTTAAATTATAAAAATTTATAATTATAAAATTTTATACATAATAATTATTTTATTTAATCCTGTAGTTATTTTTATAATTATAAAAATTAATACTTAATAATTATACTAAATTAAAATTTTCTAACCCAATCAAATAAAAAATATTATGATAAACATATATAATATATTTATATTGTTTACTAATATTACTCATTAATTTTAATTAATATTAATAATAAGTTACTTAAAATTTTAATATCATTAATAATGCATTTATTTATAATTTTAAAATTATAGTAGGTAAAATTGAAAATTTAATCAATTATAATTTAAATAATAAAAAATTAAGAAATAATATTAATATTTATTATTTATATTATAATATGATATATTTAATATTTTGTTTTTATTTTTTAATTATTTCATTTTTTATACATAAAAATATTATTATATTTTAATTTTTTTAATATATATATATATATAATATAACATTACAATTTTATTAATTTTTAAAAATTATTATTTTATTATATATTAAAAACTATATTCTTTTATAATATTAAAATTTAATTTTAAATATCAGCTTTTATTTTAATTATTGTATAAAAAGTTCTATATTTTTAAAAAACAAAAAAAATAACATTGAAAAGCCCTGTTTGAAATTCGGATCTAAGAGGGAAATCCAAGAGGCTAATGAATAAAAATGAAGGATTGTGCACGGCATTTGTGATTTAGGTATAATTTTACAAATAAAGATGAGAAAGGGTTTTTATTAAAAAAAATTTTGAAAAATCTTTTGCGAATGTGATATGTTTAGTCCGAAATACCCTCGGTTTGGAGAAAATTTACAATAATATCCAATACCTTAGCTTGGTCACTTTCCATAATTCCAGAGAGTAGGAAATTGCGTAATTTACGTATGCTCCCCCAATTCAATTCCATTTTCACACTGACTGGTCAAGGTCACTCATCTCTTCACCTTCTCCTTCTCTTCCACCCTCAATTCTTCTCTCTCTTTCCATTTTTCCTTCCCAATTTTCCTTCTCTCATCTTGGTCCTACCCAAAATAAGGTATCTCGTTGAAGCTTTTCACTTTTTATTTTTCATATCGTGTGTGGCAGGGTTTTTCACTTTAGCATTAGCAAGCCTTTTTTGTTTGCCAAAGGGTTCAGCAAAAATAATGAAAAACGATGTGGGGATGGAAAAAAGAGCCTTTAATTTTGCATATTCAAACAGCTGGCTGAGGGCTCCTCAATGTCGTTTTAGACGAATTCTATTCATAATTCACGAACCCTAATTTTCATCACTTTTAGGTGTTAATCATTTTACGTGTTTTTATTTTTATATAATTACAACATCAGTACTAAAAACAAAAATCTCTGTTTTCTTCCTTTGCAGATTGTCTATCTTGATCATGGGTTTCAATTCTGTCTATAGAAGCTTGCAGGAGTTATTTCCGCAGGTACAGCTCTGTACCTTTTTTGCCCAAAAATGTGATTGCTCATCAATCCATTATTATTTTGTTTGAAGTATAATTATTAGTTGCTCTGTGATCTAGTGGTTTTGGATTGTAGTACTCATTTGTGAAGTTGATTTGGAATTCCAATATAACACTAATCAAATAAAAAGAAAGATGATTGGATTCTCTAGTTTAGCATTAAGTGCATGAACATGTATGTTTGGATGAATGGATGTTGTTTCTATTGTTGCTATTAGTTCCTCTGTTTTTGGTGTGGGGGACTGGCTAGTGGTTGTGTTGTGTAACATGATCAGTAAAGAAGTACCAATTCTATTTAACTGTTAAGAAATCCCTTGTGGTTGTTTACTTATGCTTGAGAATGAACTTAATGGTGCCAAGAATTATCTAAATCATCAAACATTCTGAAATCTAGAGTATTTAAAAAGATTTATTAATCTGGGAATATGTCTAACTTGTTATAAATACCTCATCCTAGCTGAAGTTTATCAATTTGTTTTAAATAGGTTGATGCCAGGTTACTGAGAGCTGTGGCTATTGAACACCCAAAGGATGCTGATCTCGCTGCTGGAATTGTTCTTGCAGAAGTTATCCCGTTCATGTCCAAAAAGTTACCTCTTGCAACTCCTCTGCAGGAGAATGGCCTTGGAGCCCCACTGAATCTTGAAGGTAGGTTTTAAATTGCTCATTTTTTATATTCATTTCTATATCACTGTAGATTGTTTGCATTGATTTGGTTTACTAATATATATATGTCTCAGGACCTGTTCAATGTGTAGCTGAAAGTGAGGAGGAAGGCAGTAGTTTGAGGCACCGTCAACTTGTTCAAGACATAAATGTGGGACCTTCTTCTGCTCCACATTCTATACATATAGAGACTATCAACACAGCTGACTATTCTTTAGTACCAGATTTGAATGAA
The DNA here is from genome assembly GCA_016859785.1 of Macrotyloma uniflorum. NCBI lineage: Eukaryota > Viridiplantae > Streptophyta > Magnoliopsida > Fabales > Fabaceae > Macrotyloma > Macrotyloma uniflorum. The sequence goes on along the minus strand of BDMB01000077.1, from coordinate 6,974 downwards.
GCGCTGGACAAGTCTACTTTGTCAAATTTCACTAATTCAAATGATGGTACTGAAAAGTTTCTTGGAATGGGTGATATGAAAGAGCTAAATGTTTTTCAGAATGCTGAGGATAACTCCATTGAAGAGACCTCAAACAAGATTGCTTTGGAGACGTCAAATGGCTTTAATCAGGAAGATAATGAAAATTTTGATCAGAGACGACTTCATATTGATGTTGAGTCTGAAAACTTGATTTCTTCTGGTATATGTCAAGAGATGGAACCTGAGCGTAATTACCTTAGCAAGGAGGCTACTTCCACTAATAACAATGGAAATAGAACGGGAAACCATTTAAATGAAGAGTGGGTAAATTTTGTAGCTCCTTCAGCTGATGATTATGATGCCACTACAAGTCGCGTACTGGAGGATTGTGAAACTTACTTGATTGAGGTAGAAAGTTCTGGGGCTCAAGCAGTTTCTCATATTCAAGGGAAGAATGAAGATAGTCTTCAATCAGAATTGGATGCTAGGTCGTCTAGTGCTGGTGACAAAACTGGTGATGTTGAAGTTGAGGTTGGTGGGAAGAATGAAGTTAGCCAATATAGCCAAGTATGCAGAATTGATCTGCTTGAGGAAATCATTGATGAGGCTAAAAGTAACAAGGTATTAGTCCTAGATTTCATATTTGGATATTAGGGATACTAGCTTTATAACGATATATCATATGTGGCAAAGGTTATGAAGGAGACATTAAAATCATTGTGGCTATACTGAATGATCACCTGACATTTTATCAATGATTAAACAATAGAATAGATAGCTTAGCAATGTGTAAGCCTTATTAATATAGAATGATATGCTTACTGTTTGGTGGTAAGACTTCAACAATTGTGACATCTTAAGATTATCTGACATTGATGCAGAAAACCTTGTTTTCATCTATGGAATCTCTTATCAACTTGATGAGGGATGTGGAACTTCAGGAGAAAGCTGCTGAGCAGGCCAATATAGAAGCTGCTACTGGAGGATCTAATATTCTGGCCATGGTAGAAGGATATAAAACTGTTCTGGAACAAGCTAAAGAAGCAAATGACATGGTTGTATAAAAGTCACAAAATCTTTAGCATTAATTGTTTTGTATGAGATGAACAAAAAATATTTATTGTCAACTTGTTCTTGCAGCATGCAGGAGAAGTTTATGGAGAAAAAGCAATCCTGGCAACTGAACTGAAGGAACTTCAATTACGCTTACTCAGCTTGTCTGATGAAAGGGATAAGTCTCTCGCGATTCTAGATGAGGTGCTTTACACTTTAGCATGTTCATTAGAAATTTAATCATCATAACTTTGCTGCAAATATTTCTGCATTTCAGAATACCTTGAAAAACCTTCCTAACTTTTGTAATAATCAGAGTCTTCTCTATTATAACTTAATAGCTAAGGAAGGCATGTGATTTAAAAATATTGGTTGTGATTCAATAACATATTCCTCGTGCAATTGGATTGCTTCACTTGACAATTAAGAAGTAAAATTCCTAACATATTATTTGGTTCATTTCCTTGTTCTGGTTCCAGATGCGCCAAATTCTTGAAGCACGACTAGCTGCAGCTGAAGAATTGAGGAAAGCAGCTGAGAATGAAAAACTGGAAAAGGAGGAATCTGCTCGAAAGGATCTTGTTGAACAGGAAAAACTGGTGGAGAAGGTACTACATGAATCAGGAAGACTACAGGAGGAGGCAGAAGAGAATTCGAAGGTTACTAGTGTTTCTCATGCTTCTAAACCATTCCATTTATTCTATACATCATACATGTAATATTTTGGACAAAGCAATACGCTTGGTTTTAAAGTGAACCAGGGTTTATCTGCCCTTACATTTTTTGTTGTTTAAGATCATAATTCACTTAAAATTAAATTAAGGAATGGTACACCCTTATTTACTTTAGAGGAAAACTCAAGTTAGAGATGTTTTTCCCTTGATATTTTATGATTTTTATTTCCTCCTTTCAATCTCTACAGTTACGGGAGTTCCTGATGGATCGAGGGCAGGTTGTTGATATGTTGCAGTAAGTTATTTTTCTGTTTAAACGTAGATGCATTTTTCTTCTTGTTTCCGGTATTAATATTTTTTAATCCAATTCTCTTTGCTGTTAATTATTAATTCTTTGTGATACTTACTGTCGGTGATTATGACCATTACGTTACATTTTTAAATGGTCATTGTCGTACTAGAAGGCATGTTGTTAGACATCATATCCCTGAAATTGATGTTTCAATTTTTACCACGACTTCAATATTCTTTCCTTTCTTCCCTCAACATACATATCTGTGTACTGTTATCAATTGACCTTTTGTAGTTGTAATATATTTACAGTTTCTAATCTAATATATTTAACGTTGCAGGGGAGAAATTTCTGTTATTTGTCAGGATATCAGGCTTCTAAAAGAAAAATTTGATGCAAATCTTCCATTGAATCAATCCTTCACCTCAAGCCAGACCAGTTGCAAGTTAGCTTCGTCAGGTACGTCCCACAAGACGGCGACATCTGATGTAGGTTCTGTGCATAGTGATTCATCTGAAAGAAGTAAGACAAGCCGGGTAACCTCAATTGAAAGCCTGCCTTCCAAAAGTGTGCACGATGAGGAAAAATCCAAAGCTGATCACAATGCTCTTCTTGATGATGGGTGGCATATTTTTGAGAAGGATGCAGAGCTGGATTCTGGTGGATTTTACTGACTGTTTGTTCTACCGACGGAGAAAACAACATAGGATTTCGTGCTATTGTTTATACAACGCAATAAACCTTAGAATCCTTGGATGTCACTGATTAGTTGTGATCTGGATATTTTTGTCTTTTACACTAGTACTCGAGGTTGGCTTCTCTTTGTTTTGCAAACTTTGTATATAAAGTCATTCAAAATTACTTCATTTCTTCTTTGTCACCTGTAATGCTGATTGCTTTTTCTTTATCTTCATTTAATTACCAAGAAATAGAAATTAATAGTTTTATTGAAGATAAATAAGGAAGAAATTGAGTAATTGTTTTGGAAGTAGTTTGGTTTGATTATTTAAAAGGAAATAAATTAGTAAAGTTATAGAAGTATTATTATTTCTCTGTATATTAACATCAAATGTTAATGTTGGACTCCCTCCGATGGTGAAGGAAGCAATATTCTCCGGTCTCATCAAAACGAAGTTCACCTTTTACTCAGCAAAAAAAATAAAACTCAGGTATTCACATTTTAAACCAACTTCAACTCATATCTACTGAACTTATAATTTTATTTCAATATTTTTTCTCATCCAAACCAATCACAGTATAAGAGTGTACATATGTCAAATTCATATAGAACTGTGAGCTTTTGAAGTGCTAAGTTGGGCTTCATTCAACTATAAAACCCATCAATAATCAACTATAGAACTTTCTTTCTTTTTATAAAGAAATATATTTAGACAACGCTATAGATATCTGGATTTATGTTTCTTAAACTGCATGGATATTGGTCCTTAAAATACCTTTTTTTTTTTTAATTATAAATTATAAATAACATTATTAATATTAACCATTTTATCCAAATTGCATCCGGTACCATTTATATTTGAACTCCATCTTCATGTATAACTAACTATTTATTATTGACATGGTTATCTGAAGTTATTAAATTACCTTCATGATCTTTCAAGTATAACCATTTTGTAAATTTGGCTTCTTATTTATTTATTTTTCCAATTAAATCTCACTATTTTAACTATACTGTTTTGGTTTACACTATTTTTTTTTTCGTCAATTTAATCTCACTGTTTTAGTTGTTGTGGTTAATCTAAATATGTGTAAGTTAATTATTCTGTTTTTATTCTGTTTCTGTTGGAAGTGTTTTCATAATCATAGACTTTTGATTAGTTCTATATGTTTTAAGGGTTAAATATTTTAATAATATATAAATATTTATTTCTTTCAGAATTTTTTTTTTTCATTAGTGTGTGGATGTAAGAAAAGTTTTTCTCTAACAAAGTGATAGAATTTTAGATAATAGATTGAAGTATTGGAGTTTCTGGTAGACTATTGACTATAAGGGGTCACCTGATAGTCCTTTTGCTAAAAAATATGTAATATATTTTTTAGAAAATATAGTTTGTATAACATTTTATTTTTATTTTTATTATAACTAAAAAAATTATTAGATAGAGTATGTGAAATTTTGTCTAATATCTTGTGTAATTTAAATGTGATCGTTTTTTTTCTTTTTGTTCTCATTTTCTTGTTTTTATTGTTACTTGAACCTAAAAAATAGCTTATGGAAAAAGGATTCTCAATTACCATAAAGAATGATCTATTGAAATTATTTGATTCAAATAAGAAACTGATCCTTAGTTTCCCAATGAATATGACATTTTTAATTAATATAAAAGTAGTTGAGTTATAATATTTGAAAGCTACTAACTTGAAATAGGAATCTATTTGAGGTTGAGTCATTTAAACTTCAAAAATTAACTCAATTAATAGATGATATGGTAATAAGATTAACTAAATTGTCTGATCCTAAGAAAATGTGTAAAATTTGTCTTATTGGGTATAAAATCCACTTTTTTGAATGGACATGTTGAAGAGGTAGTATATGTAACTCAATCCCTTGAATTTGATAAGAAAAAAAAAAGAACATAATATGCAAATCAGAAGAAAGTTCAATATAATCTTAAACAACTACCTAGAGCTTAAAATAAAAGAATAAATTATTTTTAGTGTAGTGCGAAATCTATAAATATTATATGAAATATGAAGTGTATGTCAAGAAATGAAAAAATAAAAATACAATTTAATCTGCAATTTTTGGTGACAAAAAGTAATTTAAAAAAATTGAATAATTCAAAACATAGATGAAATCTGGGTTTAAAATGATAGATTTGAAAAATTTGACATATTTTCTTATTTTGGAATTTCTATATACTGAGAATCATATGTCATCAACAAAAATATACTACTAAAATGCTAAAAAGATTTAATATGAAAAACTAATTATGCAAAAATTGCAGAAGAAATAAATAAAAAATTGGAAAATGAAAATGAATCAACACTGTATAATCAACTGTTTGGTTTACTAAAATACCCTTATAATAACAAATCTGATTTAATATTTTTATAAATATAATTAGAAGATTCATATAAACCAAATAAATATCACCTATTAATTTGTAAGAAGATACTTCTATATGTAAAAGATATTTTTTAATTATGGTATTTTGTTTTCTATAAGAACAGAAGAGAAGATAACAAAAATAATATAATTTTTAATTCTGATTCACATGAAGACAAAAAATGATGGGAGAAACACTATTAGAATTTTTTTTTTTTTTAATTTCTAACAATACTATTTTACGTGGTGAAGTAGTGTGTTATAATTCATTATTGTATGACAGAATATTGGTTTTGAGAAACCTTTCAAACTATTACTTAACTGTAAATCAATCATTAATTTACTGAAAATTGTGAGAAATAAATCAAGATTTCGAGTGAGACAAATCTTACTTATAATGAACAATATTGTCATGTAATTCTATAAAATTATATTTAACTAATTTTATATAATATTAACTAGAGTATGTAATATTAACTAGAGTAAATTGTGATATAATTGTTAGTTTATTTTTATTTTTTTTCTATTAAATTTTTTATATATATAATATTATATTAGTTTGTAAAATTTATAAAAAATTAATATTTCTATTGCGATTTTATACGAAATTAGTGATTGAAAGTAAAAGAAAGTTTTTCTCTTCCTTTCTTATTTTCTCTGCATATATTTGTACTATTAATTTTTCTTCAAATTATGTTCCATTGATATCAAATTGGTATAAAGTTAGATAGATTCATTATTTTCTTTGAGTTTGAGAGGATTAGTGAAAAAAAATATTGAGTGTGTAAAGAACAAGAGAGTTCTCATCTTACAAAATTTATTTTGAGTTTATTTGAGAGAAAGAAAGATGGTCACAAACTACAATATTGTTTAGTCTGTCCTAAATTAGATAAAAAATTGGATTATAATTATTGGGCATTATTGTTATCTACCCATTTGAAAACTCAGAATCTTTGGAACTTTATTGAACCAGGTTTACAACAAGGAGCTGATGATGCTCTTCAAAAGAAGGACCAATTAGCACTATCACAAATTCACCAAGGCCTAAATTATTCAATATTTGGAAAAATAGCAAACACTAAAATAGTCAAAGAAGCGTGAGACATTTTGAAGCTATCATACAAAGGAATAGAGAAAGCTCAGAAATCCAAACTGCAATCCATGCATCGAGAATATGAAAAATATGAGATGTCCAGTTCAGAAACCGTGGAACAATATTTTTCACGAGTAGTAGACCTTGTCAATAAGATGAGGGTATATAGAGAAGACATTCCTGAAAGTAAGGTAGTGGAGAAAATTTTAGGCATTATGCCAATAAAGTTGGATCATGTGGTGACTACAATAATTGAGTCCCACGATACAAACTTCATGACAATTGTAGAGTTGCAAGATAATATTGAAAGTCAAGTGAGCAGAATCTTGGAGAAAACTGAAAAAGTAAATGAAGAAGCAACCTTGAAGAGTTAGGTAAACTTTACCAACTTAGCATAATAGAGGTCATGAAGGTGAAAACCTAAATTTCAAAGGCAGAGGATGTGGCAGCTTTAGAGGAAGAGGTCGTTGAAACTTTAATCAACAATGGAGAGGCAACAATTTCAAGCCACTTAATAAAAAAAAATTGGACACAATTTTGGATCTACCAACCATGGAAAAGGAAGATGAGGCTTCAACAACCAAGAAAAGACAAACTTTAATTGCTAACACTGTAGAAAGTTCGAGCACAAAACTGTAGATTGTAGATACAAAACAGGAAAATATGGAAGAAAATCGATATCACTATACTGGTGAGTTCTGATAACTCATATACTTTACTTCTAGTAACAAACAACTTTGCAGGAGATGAAAATATATACTTAGGTATTGG